>BPLR01002485.1:0-69566 GCA_021605095.1 Caerostris extrusa
TACAATACTATATGAGTCGCACGAATGTGATGGAAATGCTAGCACAATATTTATTAAAGTAGCACAATACTTATAGAGTCTACAATACTATTCATTACAACTCAGATATGCACAATGCATAATATTATTAAGGTCTACAATATTATTAAAGTCGCACAATATTAAATTAACAATGCTATTAAAGTAGCACGACCATACAAATCGCTTTATTTTGAAGTTGCCAGCAATTTCAGCTAATTGCTGCAAATTAAAAGGTAGAGACTTTGCATAAATTTTGGCGCCGTAATACTTTCCACGATTTTTTATACATATATATAGAGTGTTATCATCAAATGTCAATATCCAGGTTGTAACAAGTCACGCAAACAAAGCGAGAGCGCTGATACGATTAAAATTTTACGTTTAGTCTCCCACCACGACTCCACCCACCACCTGCACTAAAAAATACACGGTGGGAAATATATTCAGCATCCTTAGGAGGCTAAAACTGTTGGGAAGCGATAATGTGTGTCCAACGTGTCAACTTTTGTTCCTGTTTTGCATATTTATAGCCCGCAAACGAGGGTTTAAAATTACGCATTCGCTAGCTATCGTTTTCTGAGTTCTCGCTGCTGTAATAGCTGCAGGTCGGGCGTTGTCCTTGTTGACAGTTTGGAGTGTTTAGCGGTCTCTCATGTCCTCTCCACCGTTGAGATTGAACTTTCTCGCTACACACACACATATACACAAGATGTGGTTGGAAAAAAGCATAATCTAATTTTTCTGGTGTCAACTTCGGTAAACAAAAGGAAATAGAGATTGCACATCCGATTCTGTTGCTGTCTGTTCATTCGCAGTAGAGAGAGAGAGTATAACTGTTTTCTGGTAATAACCTCTTAAAAATGCCATAAAAACTGTGACATCGATGCTGATAAGAAACTTGATGGTGTTTTGTAAATCATACGTTGGAGCTTTGTTTTTGTAACATAGAAAAGAAATTGTCTATATTTCATATTCTTTTTTTCATAATTTTTAATTACTATAATAGTGTTTGAAAGGATCAATGTATTAACAAACAGAATGAGAAAGCCAGTGTAAGAATAATGTTTTGACAGCTTTTATGAGGATAAGGAAATTTTTATCAAAAAGATTGAAACAAGTTTAGAAAAGAGAATAGGGTGATAGAAAAATATTACGCGTTGAGAAAATGCTACTGTTTGTAAAAATAGGGTTGAATAAGAAATAATTCTTAATATAACTCATCGCTAGTAGAAAGCATGTTACTTTCATTCAATTTAATATTGATAATTCAGCTAACAGAAACCAAATTTCTTCTAGACATTCAATTTAATATTGATAATTTCATCCACAGAAATAATTCTTCATTGAATTTAATGGCTCAATTAGACAAATTCACAGTAATAAGAAATAATTCTTTATTGAATTTAATATTGATAATTCATCGCAGAAATAATTCTTCGTTGAATTTAATATTGATAATTCATGTAGTAAAATAATTCTTTGTATTGAATTACAATATTGACATTCGTAACAGAAATAGATTTTTGAACTTAATATTCGTAGTTAGTGATATAAAAGTAATTCTTTCATTGAATTGTGCATTGTATAGATAATTCGTCAATAGAAACAAATTCGCTTTTATTGAACTTAGCAGCAACTCTTAATTATTCGTCAGGAGTTGAAGAGTAATAATTCATCTCCTACTAAAGCTTAAAAAGTCAGAAATTTTCAATGAAAGTGATATTTATTTTATAAAAAGAAGGAAAATATTAAGTTTTAACAAATACTAATACTGCTGTCTATTTTATTTGTTTGAATTTCCTAGAGTTTTAAATGTTAGTTGGACGTCCTATTTTTCATTATTTTACTATGATGAGTGCTTTATGCTATATACTAAAAAATTTCTTAAAATCAAAAGACCATTGTATTAATGTCCGAGTTAGCTACGTAAATTTTTTATAATATGTTTTGAAAATAATTACATTATTAAAAATATTGATGACTGAATAGTTGTCGATAATTTTTATAATAAAGAAAGTAAAATAGTCCAGTAAAGAGAGGTATAATTTTTCTGTTTTGGTGAAGTTCTAGAAAGAAAGCTGCAGATTTAAAAATATTTGGAGCTATAAAAAGACATGTAAAGGAGCATATATTTGTTTCCATCAAAACATTTTTAAAAAATATACTCAAAATATTTCTTGTCTATTAACTATATTATTCTACTCCACACCAGTTGTTTTCTGAATTTAAAAATATCATTTCAAAGCTAAAATAATTTTCATAATTCTCCACAACACTATGCAGCTTTTACTTTCTTTTTACTCTTATTTTATCAATTCATATGCTGATAGGCTCTTCATTAATTTAAATTATTTGTCTCACATTGTGTAAATTATAAAGACCACTTTTTCATTATTGTTGAGTTTGTCTCATTATCTAAATTATACTGTTAAATATTATAAATAATAGAGTTTTTGCAACCCGTACTTTAAAATACGGTATTTTCCTCCCTAGCGCGCATGCTCATAGGAAGTGCGCATGCGTATATGATAATGTTTCCTATGAGCATGCGCTAGGGAGGAAAAAAAAAATACCGTTACTGGTAATGCGAAAACTCTCTATTATTTAAATCTACACCGATTTATATCTACCGACTACACCGATCTTATATCTACACCGATTTGATCAGAACCAATTTTCATAGCTATTTGAAACTATTGAAAGAACGTAACAACTTTTTCTGCTTCATTGACCCAACGGTATCATACAGAGGTTTGGTTTGTCGAGGACTAGGTTTGGTTTGTCGTCGCTCTACGGTTATTTATGCCCACTTTAGGCTATTAGACCGGGACTCACAGTTTAATGTGGAATCGAACCACTAACAAACTTCCATGCCACCACCAGTATTCTAATTTTGAAGCTTGTTGGTGCCAAGGCCAGAGTGCTAGCCAATTGGCCACCAGGCCGCTTTCGAGACAGGAGATATTTTCTTTCAACGGGTAGGAATGTCAGCCATTCGCCCAACGCTTTTTACAATTATATTAGACCTGGAATTAAAGTCGTTCGAACCACTACTAACATTCTTGGCAGCTTGGAACATGAACCCGAAATCTGTGGACTGAAACCGAAGCGCTGAGGATCACTCGTAATCCAGGCCCCATCATGCTAATGCTGTAACTCAAATGGTACATTGATATTAATTAGTTAATATCAGGACACGTCTATAAATGGAATTTTGAGGGTACAGGAGTTAATGCAAGGATTAATATGATGCACTTTTCTTAATCGTCTCCATTTTCTTATTGATTTGGTAATTTTTTTCCTCTAATTTTCCTCTTCTTTTTCTCATCTTCTATACAGTCATATTTAGACCAGGACATACAGTTTAAAAAGTAGATTCAGAACCACTACATTCGGGCGGCTTTTGGTTGTATCTACAGCACCGCCGGAGATTTGAACCAAAACCGAGGGGGCACCGAGTACTGGTCACTCGGCCATGAGTCCTCATGTAACTACTGTAACTCAAATGGTACACATTAGTATCTGAAATAATTAGTTAGTATCGGGACATAAATGGAATTTTGCGTTACAAGAGTTAATGCGATGTTTCATATGATGCATTCTTCTTAATCATCTCCATTTTCTTATTGATTATGCAATTTTTTTCTCTAATTTTCTTCAAAAATATCTGCTCCCATCCGTGGGAAAAGGAGGCCAGATAAAAGAGCCTTTCAGAAAAGGAGTTGCTGACATCTGTCTTGCACACTTGTTCGGGTTGATGATGTCTTTGTCAAACTTCTGCTTCGAGTCTTTCAACGTCATGCGCCGACCAAGGATCACATTCCCCATAATTCTGCGACCATTTTTTTTTTTTTCCTACCAGGTTTCTGCAGTCGCAGCATTGTCATCTTCCAACCCGCCCTCCAGGGATATGGGGAGGAGGGGTTAATTCCGTCCTCTGCCAAAAGAAATGACGTGGGAAGGCAGAAGAAGAAGGGGGATTAGATGTCACTTTTCATTCAGCTGCCCCGTTAATTCCCATCTCGGCATTGTAAAGGATGGATGTAGTTTCCCATTTGGGTGTTCTATTCCTGTTCCTCTCAGGATACGTCCTCTTGATTTAGTGAGGGATTCTTGAGGGACATGAGAGACATCTAGGGGGTGCATGAGTGGTGGGCTTTTCCAGGCGCCAGACCAATCTATGAGAAAGACATCAAGACATCTTCCAAAAGAGTTATTTAACTTGATATCTAAATTCCTTCTTTGCAGTGATTCGATTGCACTCCAGATCTGGCATGCATTCTTTTGTTCAGAATGGGCAACTGCATGCAATTGTTGTCACTGGTAGTGTAATAATTCAAAAGGAACTTTCGTGTGCTATTAAGAGTGTATTTTTAAATAAGGCAAAGACAGTATATTATGTAGAAGATACATTGAGATATATTGAGATTCAGTAGAGTAACTGAATCTCAATATATCTGTGATTGATATTTTCGATATACTGCTGTTCGCTTAGATAAATTGCCATTATTTCAATCCATCAGCTATTCGTAAATTACTATGAATAGCTGACCAATCTATGAGAAAGGCATCATCACTTTTCCCTCTTTCATCTAAGTATTATTTAACTTGGTATCTATATTCCTTCTTTTTGTAGTGATTTGATTGCACTCTCAGATCTGGCATGCATTGTTTTGTTCAGAATGGGCAACTGCATGCAATAGTTGTCACTGGTAATTGTCTGGTAAGTCACGTGTGTAATAATTCAAGGACCTTTCGTGTGCTATTCAGACTGTATTTTTAAATAAGGCTTAAAGACGTATGTGCGTAAAACATTATTCTTATTGAATCTCAATACATCTGTGATTGATATTTTCTGTATATTGCTGTTCTCTGATATAAATTGCCATCATTTGAATCTGTCAGCTATATATAAATTGTCATTATTTGAATCTGTCAGCTATATATAAATTGTCATTATTTGAATCTGTCAGATATACATAAATTATCAGTATTGAGGAAGGATTAATTAAGTTAACCTTGTCATCTTGCCTACTATATTTAGAATCAGTATGTGAAGAAAAAATATTTTACAGATGAATTCTTTTTATAAACATTTGTTTGAAACTTTATAAAAGAGAAAAACTGTAAAGACTAAACTAAATTCCTTCTTTGTAGTGATTTGATTGCACTCTAGAACTGGCGTATATTCTTTTTGTTCAGGACGGGCAACGGCAATGCCATAGTTGTCACTCACAGTGTAATAATTCAAGGCACTTTCGTGTGCTATTAAAATGTAGTTTTTAAAAAAAGGCAAAGATGTATTACATGGAACAGTTACTCTATTGAATCTCAATGTATCTATGATTGATATTTTCAGTATATTGCCTTTCGCTTATATAAATTGCCATTATTTGAATCTGTCAGCTATTCAAAAATTATCAGTATTGAGTACGGATTAATTAGGTTAACCTTGACATCTTGCCAACCTTCTCACTTTGCTATGTTTAGAATCAGAATATGAAGACAAAATATTCTTTATAAACATCTATTTGAAACTTTATTTATAATAGAGACAAAGATATGGGGGAAAGAAAATGCTAATCATGAGCTTAATTAGGATTTTTGCTCTTTTCTATTAATTAAATTTCAAATTAACTGAGTGACTGGTAATATTTTTAAGGCCAAATAAAAATAGCGATTCTTTATGTAAAAGTTAAATAAATAATTTTTAATAATTACTATTTTTCATTTATTCTAATTTTTTCGTAACCACCAAAAACTAAATATAAGATTGGTAAAAAAATTTTTAATCAACAGTTGTTGAAATATTTATCATTAGTATTATATAATAACTTACATTAAGAAGAAAATGCACACGAAATCACGTGAAGTTTAATTAGAATGTTACATATATAATTACATTATACGAAATTACATACATATAAATACATAATTACGAAATATTAAGAATATATCATTACTTCGAAATTTAAAATGAAATTAATTAATTTGAAATAATAGTAAAAATATATTTTTCTATAAGCATATATAGTATTGTGCTAATATGAAAGGAAACAGTATGCGATAATTTAAAAAAGTAAGTTGTATAAAACAAATCTATCGTATATGTATAAAACAAATATAATATGTATATATGTATTCGTTATATGTATGTGCTCGTATATGTATATATGTCGTCGTTATATGTATGTGCTCGTATATGTATATATGTCTTCGTTATATGTATGTGCTCGTATATGTATATATGTCTTCGTTATATTTATACGTTCGTATATGCATATATATGTTTGTTCGTATATGCATATATATGTTTGTTCGTATATGCATATATATGTTTGTTCATGCATATGTATATGTATGTTCGTATATGTATATATGTTCGTATATGTATATGTATGTTCGTATATGTATATGTATGTTCATATATATGTATGTTCGTATATGTATATGTATGTTCGTATATGCATAAAACTAAAAGTAACATTACGAATTTTCCTTAAAATTTTTGATATACATACTATATTTATGCTATATTTACATGCATATATCATACTATTATACTATATTTACATACATATATCATACTATTATACTATATTTACATACATATTTCATACTATTATATACTATATTTACATACATATATCATACTATTATACTATATTGCGCATACTTATATTTCAGCTTCATGTATTTATTTATAAAAATAACATATCTGTAGTTGGCAAAATGAAGTATTCGGTACTATTCATTTAATGTTAACTATCGGTGGACAGAAAACTAACTAAAGTTGTATTAAAAAAGATTAATTTAATTGTGTTTCCAAATTTGCATATTTTTAGATCCGTTTTTATGCAAACATTAGCGTTAATTGACATCGTTAATTTTGAGCTGTGATGTTTATTGCCAGAAAGTCACCATAAACAAAGTGATATAAGTCATGAATTTTATTTTCTATGTCAGCAAAAATGGCAAATTTTTGAATCTCAATCAATCTGTTAATAAAATAATAATAGTAAAACAGAGAACAAACTCAAAATAGAAAATTAGATAACGATAAACGTACACATTATCTTGTGAATTTTAAATATGTTCAACATTTCCCTTTTTTATTAACAGAATTATCATAAGCCTTTTTATTTTCACTTTACTGTCATCTGAAAAACGTACTTTAAGCTTATCTTTTGAGACAGTTAAATTTTTTTTTTTTTAACTTTTATAAACTTCATTATCATTTTAGAATTTAATTTACCCTCACAGTCTAAAAAGAAAATAATTTTTCTAATGCAACTGGTATTTTTCCTAAATTTGAACAATGTATTCAAAATTAACCAAAAACAAAACCTGAATAGATATAAGACAGAATATTCATTTACTAGATAGTACATATTAAGGATTCAATTACAAAAAATACCGCAACTTCATATATTTCAACTGACAGAAATCACTTAATTTGTATTAAGTGCAGGACACTAACGATGATGGAAACTTATCATCAACTTGAGATAAAGTTGATAAGTATTCAAAATTAATCAAAAACAAAACCTGAATAGATATAAGACAAAATATTCATTTAGTAGATGGTATATATTAAGAAAAATTGCAAAAAATACAGCAATTTCAAATATTTCAAAGAACAGAAATCACTTAATTTGTATTAAATGCAGGAACACTAACGACGATGCAAACTTCATAAATCTGAGATAAGTAGATGATGATTTCAAATTTATTCTCTTCGTATAGATTACATTCCTTAAAGAATCTCCGTTTTTTGTATTATTTTGAAAGATAATATTTTTATCTCAAAAATTCCATTCTGAGAAAGAAGATGATTCAATTTTTACACCACAAATGATACTTTTAAATTCAGACCATGCTATCTAAATTAATTGGAAGCGAAATTTGGATAAGAATGGAATAATAATTAGTAGATAATCACTCTTACGAAATTTAGAAATTGCATATATTAGCAATTCATATGAATAAAATGTATCAAAGATATAGAATTGGATATAGAAACTGTATTTTTATACTGTATATAGAAATATGAAAAGCAATGGATATTTATCATATCCACTTAATTTTTGTTATACATTTATATTAAATTTATCCTTTCACAGAAATAACTAAAATTAAAAATATTACAAAATGCTTTATCAAGCATTTATTTCAAAGACCTCCGCTTTGAACTAGATGCAGTAGTTTTGCTGAAAATGGCTTTTGGATTTTGGTCACGTAAGAGCAAAATTAATACGATTAAATAAAGCATGAAAAAAATAAAAATAAAAGTTGAAAATCAACGTACAATTACTCATATGAATTATAGATTGCCCATATTTGTAATTCATACTAATATTATGTATCAAAATAGCTACTATTTTTTGTTGGTGAGAATTGTATACTGAATTGTACTGAATACAGAAATCCTAAAAGTGAAGATATCTCCTACTTATCGTAGATTTATTGCAAAATTCATTGCATGTGTGATCCTCATACAGATTACAAACACTAAAAGTCTTTATCATTTGGAAATCTGAACTGTCTGTTGAAACGCTAGATAAAGTGGTTTTGGTAATGAATCACTTTTTGTTCCAGACAAAAATGGCGTGCTTTTAAAATTGGGCCACATAACCAAAATAAATAGAAATAAAATTAAATTAATTATAAAATGATAATTAATATACATTTACGTGTGAGTTATATAATTCGCGCGAATAAATATCAAAGACAACTTATATTTGTCCAGACTTGATTTAATTTAAACTGAATACAAAATCACTAATAAAGATCATATCGTGCTTTTCTTAGATTTATTATAAATTTTATTCAATAGTGTATCATTTCATAAAGATTAAAAGCCATTTGCGAGCTACTTTATTTTTTTTAAACCTGAAACATTCATTTCAAAGCATTCCATTTGAAAAAGAGCGACAAAAAGTTCTGCCAGCGAATTAGTTTTTCTGTCCCAGCATGCTTTTGAATTCGACCCACACATTTGGTATACATTATATCATTTCTTTGGTATATATTATATACACAAATTATATCATTTTAATAAAGATAAAAAACTAAAAATACCCTTTTGAGGTGTATTATTTTGAAACCTGAAACATTCGTTTCAAAACATTTCATTCAGAAAAGAGCGACAAAAAGGTTCTGTCAACGAATTAGTATTTCTGTGCCAGGTGCAAACGGATTCAGGCTACGTATTTGGTATACATTATATTCATTCCTTTGATATATTATATATACACATTTATATTATTTCATTAAGATAAAAAAAACATTAAAAACATTTTGAATTTATTATTTTGAAACCTAAAACACATTCCAAAACATTATATATTATTTCATACATTATATCATTTCTCTGGTATATATTATAGCAAATCATATCATTTCATTAAAATAAAAAAACTAAAAATATTTCGAGGTTTATTATTTTGAAACCTGAAACATTCGTTTCAAAACATTTCCTCAGAAAAAGAGCGACAAAATGGTTCTGCCAGCGAATCGGATTTTCTGTGCTAGGCGCAAATGCAATGATTTTGGACTCGGACCACGTATTTGGTATACATTATATCATTCCTTTGGCATATATATATATATATATATATATCATTCCTTTGGCATATATATATATTATATAAACATATATCATTCCCTAAAGATTAAAAACAATAATAGTATAGCGAGCTTCTTTATTATTTTGAAACCTGAAAAATTCATTTTAAAGCATTTCATCCAGAAAAAAACAGCGACAGAATGGTTTTGCCAGCGAATCGGTTTTTCTGTGCCAGGCGTAAAATGCAATGTTTTTGGACTCGGGCCACGTATTTGGTATAAATCAACGGCAGCAAAATGCTATCACCTTGTCCTATTCCCTGCCGAAAGATTCCTCCCAATTCGTGTATCTGCCGAGCATCTTGTTATCAAAGATTTATTCATATTGTCACATAAAACGTCAGAGAACGGTTCGCACTTTCTCGTCATGGTTTATTGAAGCCGCCGTGCATTTTCTTCTCTTCTCCGCCAGATAGTGACGGTGGAAAAGTAGGAACAGCTAAACAAACAGCTGCAGCTGAGATTTTTCCGGAATCTTACTGTTCAGCTGCCGGAGAAAACAACAGTTCGTTCGCCTGGAAAATATTCTGGTGGTCTGTAGAGAGTCTTGTGTGTTTTTCTTTCATTAGACAGAAATGCAGGTTTTCTGAGAATTCGCAATCTTTGAGTGAGATCAGTTGCAGTTTATGCAGAATATCTGGTCTAAAAATAGATTTTGTTGGTTTGTCATCAAGGTAAACGAAAGAAAACGCATTATTAATTTCCATTCGAAAAATATTCTGCCTTAAAAATATTTTCGCTAGAGTTTATCATTCAAATAATTTTTCAATAAATTAGGTATCAGATATTTTCAGAAACTTTTTCACATATAATTCTACAATAAACTTTTCATATTTGGCCTGCTGATTATATTTTTAGTACAGAACTTTAATTATCATATAGATATTTCTTTGGGCAATATATAAATTTAAGCAATGTTTTGCTGTATTAAAAGCATCCAAAATGCACAGTATTTGGTGAAGTCAAATGTAATTTTCAAGGAATTTTATCTGATTTAATAGATTATGTATATTAAAATGCATTAGCTGCTGTTAGGCAATCAAAGTATGAGTATTCAGAAAAATCTTTTTTAAAAATATGCAATGATTTCGGGATAGTTTAGATTTTTATTCCAATGGTTAAGATAAAGGAATAAAATAAGCGTAATTAATTTTTTTTATCAAATGTTTTTCCTCAGAAAAAAATTATTTCATTAGTAGTTAATTATTAAAAATTTTTTTTCCTAATGAAAGTTACAGATTATTTTATCTGAAAATAGTCATGGATTTTCAAAATTTCACATGGTGATAATAAACAGGTGATAGGATTATTTAATCGTTAGAAAAAGCATCTTTAAAATTTTATTAAACAGATATGTTGGTTTTTGCTAATGTTTTTGTAAAAAAATGAAAGAATCCAATGAGATTCCTTATACAGAAATTCAAGGGATTAATTTTCATTTGGCAGGATAAAAATTGAGTATAAAAACGTATATAATAGTTAGCAAATACTACATACATTTAAATTATGTGTTAAAAATTGTTTAAAAAATTATCTGTAAAAATTTTTATGTATTCTTACAGATGGTTTCAGTGTTAAAAAAAAAAGTAATCTTCTTTTTTAAAATTATTTTAATAAATGTTTTAATTGTAAATGAGTTTTATAAAATTAAATCGATTAAAAATATTAAATTATCGATTAAGGTAACTTTCTAATTTACCGAAATAATCGTTAAAATGAAAAATGAAAGTCCCATATTTTTGTGCTATCAATTTCTATTGTTCTTTAATGTAAAGTGGGCATTATTTATGAACTTGTTTATATTTTTAAAAATTAGCATTAAATAATAATAATTAATTACTCCAAAAACAAATTTTCTAAAATGAATTTTTCATTAATTTTTACTTTTAGTAGAAAAACTTAAATCGAAAAAAATATTTAAATATTTTTAAGTACCATAAATAATTAAAATTCAGGAACAATAATCGATGATATAGTTTACATTTTAAAAAAATAGTATTAATTATTAATAATTAATTACTCCAAAGAAATTTCTAAATGGAATTTTTCATTAATTTTTCCTTTAAGTCGAAAAACTTAAATAAGAAAAAATATTTAAATATTTTTTAAGTACAATAAATAATTAAAATTCAGAAACAATAATAGATGAATTAATTATAAATAAAGTATACATTCTCATAATTTATAACATTAAATTTGTGCATGGAATTGAAAACAGCCTGATTTAATTAACTTTCAATGAAATCTAGTGCCACGTTATTGCAATGTTAAAGTATTTAATAGTAAAAAGGAGTAAAAAATAAAAAAAAACGCTTTTATCTGAATTTAATGAACTATTTCATTTAATGATTATTTATAAATATTTTTTATCTTTTCTAGATTGCTTTACTGCTCTTCTATATTAAGTAGCGAAGAATTTTGAATTTTGATTTTTTTTTTTTTTTTACTTTATTGTATGAGTATAATTATTACAAAAGCTATGTTAATAAAATGCAAAGAGTTAATAAAATAGAGTAAGTAAAAATATTTAATTAAATATTATGATTATCTTTTTTTCAACTACAGAAAAAAATAATATATCGATAAAAAATTAAAAATGTTTTTGAGAATTATTTCTTCATGTATAAAATACATTCACTGTGAAGCAATAAAAATGTCAATATATTTTTATTCTGTTGTTAAATTATGTGTTTCATTCATAAAGCAAACATTGTCAAATAAAAGACAAGATTTTATTTTGTTTATACAATGCAGATAATCGTGTATAAGGACTTTTTTGGAATTTATAAAATAAACGACATATAAAATTGTATTTGATATGTTAGATTTCCGCGATGCAGTGGTTTAAAATATCTGATTTTTTTCAATCATGTATTATAAAAATTTGTAAGTATGTTTACACAGTAAATTAAATGTAAATTTAAAATGAGATAAATAAATTCAAGTTTAAATTTATTTAGAATTGTAATTTCAAACGATATCTTTTAAAATTAATTAATGATGAATTAAAATTTGAAATAAGTAGTAAAAAAAAATTCTTATACGCAATTTTGCATCATAAAAATATAATAAAAATAAAATAAATGCAATTGTTGTATTATTTATTCGTTTTTGTCCTTTTTAAAGTTATGTTCTAATAAGATTATGGGAAATGCCTTACATAGAAATATTATAAAATAAGTATTAATCAGTAATTATATTTGTTTAATATTTTTACGCTACTGATTTCAAGTTAATCCGCTACCAACCAACCAGATATTGACTGTTTTTACCTATAGGAAATCAGAATATTACACTATATATGTGAGATATCTTAATTCCTCAATTTTGTGTGTGTAAAGAATTTTCTTTTCAATTTTAAAAAATTCCTGAAATTGAATATTCAGGAATTTATTATCTTTCGGTTATAGAAGTCAAACTTTTTCTTATTATCATCGACTGCTAAAAAAGATTTATCGGTGTCATTCTATCAGTTTTCAAAAATAATAATAGCAATAATAATAATAATATTAGTATTTATATATTTTAGTTAATTTATTTAAATTCATTTAGTTTCATTGCTTTTTTTCTGATAATATTTACAATCAAGGCAAAAGCTATTCGGTTTATATAATTATTAATACTAATATTATGTTTATATAATTATCTTCTTTTATCTAATTATTTTTTTTTTTGTTTATCAGTTTTTTGAACAATTTTTAAAATTAAAATATTTCTAAAATATGGAAGTATACTTCTAAAATATAAAAATATTTCTAAATAAAAGAGTAGACTCTATTCTTTTATATAAAATTATAATTAATAATAATTTTAAAGCATTACGTCATTAAAAACAATAAAAAGACATAATTTTTTTTTTTTTAATTAAATGTTAGTAAAAAAAATTAAAAGCTATTTAGATTACTTTCAACCATCTTGTTCATATTTTTAAAAAATTAAACGGTTTAACAATTTATGATATATTCGTATTATATTATGATAATTTTTAACGATTTATAAACATATGGATTCATTAACCTTTTTTTAATTATAAAAAAAGAAAAAAATGATTTTTTACTAAAAACCTAAAAGACTTTTTTTTTTTTTTAAAAGATTTAAACAGAGTTTTTTAGTTAAAAACCTAATAGATTTGTTTACTAGAAAAATTAAAAATAATTTTTTATATTTATATTTATTTATTTTAATTTTATTTATTTTTTTTTTTTGCTAAAAACCTAAAAAGAGTTTATTTCTTGTTTATAAAAACATTTCTTGTTTAAACGCTAACAAAGACATTTTTTTTGCTAAACAAACCTAAACAAAATGATTCACACTAACAAGATATATGTTTGTGCATAGTATTATCAACCAATTATTCTTTGATTAAAAAAAAAAATTCAACTGACTTATTTGATAATTAAGGGAATATTTCTTAAAATGAAACATTATAATTCACATATTTATTATAAATCCCCTCCCCCAATTAAAAGAAAAGTAAGTGTAAAATTTAAAAACTGAGTCTCATAAAAGAGAGAATCATTCACGAAATTAAATGAAGCACATTATTTGAAGTTTCAAATTGCTAAAAATTCAAATGTTTTATATAATTATGCGTTGTTACAAGGTGCTTATTTGAATTTCAGAATCAATTTTTTTAAAAAATAATAACGATATTATTTTTGTATTTAAACTTCAAATAACGTGTTCATTTAACTTCATTTAACTCTGCGAAATGAAGTTAAATAAACACATTATTTGAAGTTTTAAATTGCTGAAAATTCAACTTATTCAATTCCTTCTATTAGCTCACACTCTCCCTATATATATATCTTGTTCAAATTTTCAATCGTTCATAAAATAATTTTTATTCATCCACTCAAGTTCAAATACATTTTTTTTAACTTGTAGTGGATGACACTTGACGTTAATACAATTTTTTCAAATATTAATTCAATAATTAAATTTAATTAATCAATTATATTTTTTTTTAGATTTAAGTTGCATATATCTACCAATAGATGGCGCCATATAAACTTAAATAAAGGAATGAAAATTATTTATAAAGGACTTTCTGCATTATAGTGAAAAAAAAAAAGTAGGAATTGACTTTAATTTTTTTTTTTTTTTTTTTTTTTTTTTTTTTTTTTTTTTTTTTGTTTTACTTGTTTAAAAATAATATCGCAGAGTTAAATGATCACGTTATTTGATTGCTAAAAATTCAACTTATTTCATACAAGTATGCATTGGTACAAGGTGCTTATTTGAATTTCAGAATCAATTTTTTAAAAATAATATCGTAGAGCTAAATGAATACTTTTGCGTTATTTGAAGTTTGAAATTGCTAAAAATTCAATTTATTTTATACAATAAGCCCTTTATAACAATTTATAAGGGGGTTTATTTGAATTTCAGAATGAATATTCTTAAAAATATTATAGTAGAATCGTCTAGTCACTATTCCCTTCTGTTCCAGTTTCCAAAAGCACACAGGATCTAACACCGTCATCTCCCTGCAGCGGTCCAATCTCCCTTTTCACCCTATCTTTCCCGAATGCAGCTATCGATTCCCCCGGATTTTATCCAGTTTATGAATACCGATCCCCGGTGGGTCGATAGGGGTGTTTTATTGGAGCCGGGCGTCCGAGTTATAATCCAGTAAAGTCTGATGAGGAGCAGCCAGGCGTGGGCGTAGGGGGCGTAATGCATTTTCTGCATCGATTACTCGATCGGGATAATAAGAAAACTTTTTCCCGGAGACGTGTTTCGAATGGGGGTTGGCGCGTGAAATGTTCTCGCCTCTGCCGGAATGCGTTCTCTTGGAACGTGAGGAGTGCCAAAAATTAAAACGTCCGGACGGTAACTAAGGGGAATTCTTTCTCGCCCCCATTAGGTGGGGCTGTTAAGCAGGGAAGGGTTATCCGGGAGAGAGGGACGAGTCGTAATTCGGGAGCCGGATTTAATTGAAAGGAATGTAGATGGCGGAATTATACTGTAGATCGGGATGAGAAATCCTGCCAGGGATGATTCAGAAATCCGTAGGGAAAATTTTGAAGAAAATACCCAGTGAATACCTGATTCATCTCCATCATTGTCTGTAGGATCGTCATGCATGTACATAAGATTATATTGCTTTCTTGGACATATGGAAATGCCATGAAATGAAGAATAATATATACGCTTGATCAGCAATTCTGATCAGATTTGTTTTACTTCTATGTTTCCTTTTTTTTTTTTAACTTTAAATAAAATTATGTTTTAATTTTAAGTAAAACAATATTTATTTAAATTAAAAAATAATAGATTGAGAATAATGTACGCTGATATACATTTTGGTTGTACTAAAGCATTTTTCTTTTTCAGAATTTTTTTTATTTTATTATTATTATGATTATTATAATTATAATATGTGTCTGCATGTTTATACAGCTTATAAATCGGTAAGTCATGTTGGGGGCAAGATGAATGTTCGATGAAATATGTTTTTCAAAATTGAATCGTTATAATTGGGATGTTAATAAATAAATGTTAATAAATAAATATTCATAAATGGATGTTCGATGAAACACGTTTTTGAAAATTGAATGTTCATATATAAATGCCAATAAATAAATATTCAATATTCAATGAAACATGCTTTTGAAAATTGGATGAAAATAGTTAGGATATTTATAAATAAATGTTAATAAATAAATATTCATAAGTGGATGTTTTGTTTTGAATAAGTGTTTTGTGTCTTAAAAATTATCTTTTCAGATTTCTTTAGAAAAATATATTTACTTTTATTATAATAAGCGTGGTGTGTCTGCATGTTTATACAGCTTATAAATCTGAAAGTCTCGATGGAGTCAAGATGAATGTTCGATGAAACATGTTTTTGGAATTTGATGGTAATGGTTGGAATGTTTATAAATAAATATTTCTAAACGGATGTTCGATGAAACATGTTTTTGAAAATTGGATGGTAATGGTTGGAATGTTTATAAATAAATATTCATAAATGGATATTCGAAGAAACATGTTTTTGGAATATGGATGGTAATGGTTGGAATGTTTATAAATAAATATTCATAAATGGATGTTCGATGAAACATGTTTTTGAAAATTGGATGGTAATGGTTGGAATGTTTATAAATAAATATTCATAAATGGATGTTCGATGAAACATGTTTTTGAAAATTGGATGGTAATGGTTGGAATGTTTATAAATAAATATTCATAAATGGATGTTCGATGAAACATGTTTTTGAAAATTGGATGGTAATGGTTGGAATGTTTATAAATAAATATTCATAAATGGATGTTCGATAAAACATGTTTTTGAAAATTGGATGGTAATGGTTGGAATGTTTATAAATAAATATTCATAAATGGATGTTCGATGAAACATGTTTTTGAAAATTGATGGTAATGGTTGGAATGTTTATAAATAAATATTCATAAATGGATGTTTGATGAAACATGTTTTTGGAATTTGGAGGGTAATTGTTGGAATGTTTATAAATAAATATTCATAAATGGATGTTCGATGAAACATGTTTTTTGAATTTGGATGGTAATGGTTGGAGTATTTATAAATAAATATTCATAAATGGATGTCGATGAAACATGTTTTTGGAATTTGGATGGTAATGGTTGGAATGTTTATAAATAAATATTCATAAATGGATGTTCGATGAAACATGTTTTTGAAAATTGGATGGTAATGGTTGGAATGTTTATAAATAAATATTCATAAATGGATGTTCGATGAAACATGTTTTTGGAATATGGATGGTAATTTGGAATGTTTATAAATAAATATTCATAAATGGATGTTCGATGAAACATGTTTTTGAAAATTGGATGGTAATGGTTGGAATGTTTATAAATAAATATTCATAAATGGATGTTCGATTTTTTTTGAAAATTGGATGGTAATGGTTGGAATGTTTATAAATAAATGTTGATAAATAAATATTCATAAATGGATGTTTGATGAAACATGTTTTTGGAATTTGAGGGTAATGGTTGGAATGTTTATAAATAAATATTCATAAATGGATGTTCGATGAAACATGTTTTTGGAATTTGGAGGGTAATGGTTGGAATGTTTATAAATAAATATTCATAAATGGATGTTCGATGAAACATGTTTTTGGAATTTGATTGTAATGGTGGGAATGTTTATAAATAAATATTTATAAATGGATGTTAGATGAAACATGTTTTTGAAAATTGGATGGTAATGGTTGGAATGTTTATAAATAAATATTCATAAATGGATGTTCGATGAAACATGTTTTTGAATTTGAGGGTAATGGTTGGAATGTTTATAAATAAATATTCATAAATGGATGTTCGATGAAACATGCTTTTTTAATTTGGATGGTAATGGTTGGAATGTTTATAAATAAATATTCATAAATGGATGTTCGGTGAAACATGTTTTTGAAAATTGGATGGTAATGGTTGGAATGTTCATAAATGGATGTTTGGGTGAAACACGTTTTTGTATCGTAAAAATTATCTTTTTAGAATTTTTTAGATTTTTTTATTATTATTATTATAATAAGTGCGATATGTCTGCATGTTTATATAGATATTATAAATCGGTAAATCGCGTTAGGGTTAAGATGGATGTTTGATGAAACATATTTTGAAAAATGGATGAAAATGGTTGTTATGCTCATAAATAAATGTTGATAAATAAATATTCATAAATTGATATTTAATAAAAAAATATTTTTGAAAATTGGATGAAAATAGGATGTTCATAAATGGATATTGGGTGAAACACGTTTCTTAAAATTGGATGAAAATAGGATGTTCATAAATGGATATTGGGTGAAACACGTTTCTTAAAATTGGATGAAAATAGGATGTTCATAAATGGATATTGGGTGAAACACGTTTCTTAAAATTGGATGAAAATAGGATGTTCATAAATGGATATTGGGTGAAACACGTTTCTTAAAATTGGATGAAAATATTTGGTATATTAATAAATAAATGTTTGTATTAACTATATTATGTATTCAATGATTATCTTAAGTTAATAATTCTATAAACAAGTATTCTTTAAAGATCAAATATGAAATTTTAAATACAATTATATTATATGTATGATTATCTAGTTTAATCATTACATATATAATGAAATTTACTAAATATTTAAAATAAAGAACACAATGTACGATTTTGACTATGTGTAATGTTACATCATAAATATACTCATTTAAAATATTTAATACATTAAAATTCAAATTGAATTTTGTTAAATCAAATTTACAATTGTAAATGTGGCATTTTTAAATCGATTAATTATTGTTAATTGATTGTCAATATATTGCGTTTTTAATGAATTTTTCGATTGTTGATTTTCTCAAGTTTTGCCGCTGATTATTATTTTTATCGTAATGTAACTCTAAATCATTAACAACAAATTCCTACTTTTTTTAAGAAAATTTTTTTTAATGTGTTTTGCCCAAAATATTAAAAATATCCTGAATGTCTGAAAATAAAAAAATTAGTAGATTACCACAAAGATGTCTTTTAAGATTATCAAAAAAATCTTTACCAGAAGAAAGGATGAAATTTAAATTTTTCAATTTTTTATCATTATAAGTCAGTATATATTAAATGCATTATTTATTACTGCTTTAGAGAGAAATATAATTAAAAATTTTTTAATGTGCTATACTGTAATTCTATTATAACAATTTTTTTGTACTACTCAAAAGGAAACTTAAAATTTTAGTTAGACGATTACTTTATTTATACTATAGATTTTGATTATATTTCATTTTTAAAAATTAAAAAATTTGTACTAATTTTTTATATTGACAATATTTTTTGTACTTGGTTTTTATTTACATTAAATTGAATAATAAATGAAAAAAATTAAAATTATATTAAAATAATAAATGTAGATAAAAATGCAATTATTGAAAAAAAAAGTATTTTTCCTAATTTTTACTGAAAAAATAAATAATTGAATAAATAAATAATGAAAGAAACTATAAATAATAAATTTAATAAATCTTACTTTCCCGGATCAAAATTGAGTTTAGAATTTAAGCTATTTTGAAAGAATAGCGTATCAAAAAATTGAAAATTTAACAATATTGCGTTTGAAAAATAATTTCTCAAATTTAGTCATTTTTCTTAATTAAAAAAGTTTTTTATAATCCATGTTTTTATCTTATTAAAATAATATATTTTTTTTATAATATCATCATTCATATGCTTTTATCATTTATTATAAAATCGTTTCCTAGTTATATGAACTAAAATTTTGTGTTTCAAATTGTAATATATAACTACCGGAGGTCGATGGCGGAGTGACTAGTGCTGTTGCGCTCGGTGTTATAGGTTTCGGGTTTGAGTATCGGCGGTGCCATAGATGTTTATAGTGGTTCGAATCCACTTTAAACCGTAGGTCCCGGTATAATATGGCTGTAGAGCGTTGGTCGTACTTCTGACAACTCTACCCCGTAAAAGAAAAACATATCCTGTCTAGAAATATACAAGTATCTGTTGTTAGGCCATCTATCTGCTGGCAGACAGACGGCCTTGGCCCACCATGGTGCTGTTGCGCCATTGTTTTGATGATGATGATGAATATGCAATTTCCAAAACTGAATGAAAGCTTTTCTTAAATTACCAATTTTAAAATAAATTTAGATCAT
Organism: Caerostris extrusa; assembly: GCA_021605095.1. Classification (NCBI taxonomy): domain Eukaryota; kingdom Metazoa; phylum Arthropoda; class Arachnida; order Araneae; family Araneidae; genus Caerostris; species Caerostris extrusa. The sequence goes on from BPLR01002485.1 coordinate 20,295, forward strand.
TTTAATAAAGTCATCATTAATTTCCGTTTTGCTATATCATGTGTTATCACATCCATCACAGTTATTCCAACGATTCAAATTATTTATTGCAACTATTCGATTTATTATGTTATTTTACAAAGTAATTTCTATGAATGAATACATCTATTAACTTTTCCAACATAATTAATAACAAAAAAATTCCTCCAGACGCTTCCGAAATTAGACCACTCTCCATAAATCCATCATCATCACATTGACTCATGACACTTGCCGATTTCGGAATATACATCATTAAACGCACTCTCAATTGCTTTGTTTTTCTTGGCACTTCCAACCAATGATTGGGGGCACGTGGATGACGTCATCCTATTTAAATTCCTATTAAGGCTTAACGAGTGCACCAAACAAAGCAAGGCCAAACGTCGGTGCACTAATTGAAAGGGAGGCCCACGTCGGGAGTCGTCATTAATAAAATTTAAGAAAAATTTACGCCCCGTTTTCTTCGACACAGGGCGCCATGTCGAGGCCCCTTAAGGAGCTCTTCTGGTGAGGCATTTGCGTAGGTTTCCGATGTATTTGTAGAAACAACGGAAAACAATGCAAGGACGGAGAATTCAATTACACAAGTAAAAGATTGATACTTATTAACTGCGTTAGAGGCTAATCGACATTTATTCCGATCGGATGAACAGGAAGATATACGGCTGCAAGCATGCCAGATCGCAGACTGGATTTGTTTTCATTGTTTTTCATGATTCATTTGAAGGATCCAGAAATCTTTTTTTTTTTTTTCTTTTTCATTTTTATAGCTTTGTAAATGTTTGTGATATCTTTTCGATTCAATGTTTCTGATATCAAATAAACAGGATATTTATTGAATTTTTGATGTCGGGGGCATTTAAAATTCTACAAATAATCGTAGGCACAACACCCACAAACACACACACACACACACATATATATATATATATATTTTGATAAATATGTTCTAATAATTAAATCAAAATATTACAGAAAAAGCAATCCGATAAAAACATGACACAGGAAGTTTATTCATTCTTACGAATTCATTTTCATATATTCATTTGTGTTTACGAGAAATATAAATCTGATGTGTCCTAACGATCTCGATAATGATAATGTTAACGATAATGTTTTGGGAATATTTGATAAGCAATAAGAAAGGTTAGTTGTTTGTAATGAAAGTGAACGAGAAAACTGACGGGAAACAATACAAAACATGAAAGGGAAAACTGACAAGAAATAAATATAGTTAATTTATTTTTACTTGTCAAGATATAAAAATAAATATAGTTAATTTATTTCTTTCAGTTTTCCAAGGGTGCACCAGTGCCCTTGGTGAACTACTGGTATAAACTGTAGAAATATTTTATTTTAGTAATATTATATAACAGAAAAACAGAAATATTTGAAAATATCATAACCTATACATTTTCAATCTTTTTTTATTTCCTTTCTTTGTAGATTATAGAGCAACTTTGAAATTAAAATGGCCACATATGGTGTTCAGCAACTACTAAAAATAAGGAAATTTACTTTCTATTTTCTTCGACATGGGCCGCCATGTCAGTGATCTTAAAGGGGTCTTCTGAGGAGGCATTTGCGTAGGTTTCCGATGTATTTGTAGAAACAACGGAAAACAATGTAAAAACGGAGAATTCAATTATACAAGATTGACGCTTATTAACTGCATTAGGAGATTAATCGGCAATTATTACAAACTGATGAACAGGAGCATATATCTGGCAAGTATGACAGATTAGATTTGTTTTATTTGTTTATTTAAAAGATCTAGATTTTTTTTTTCTTTTTAACTCTGTAAATGTTTGTTATATCTTTTTTGATTCTATGTTTCCGATTTTAAATAAAAAAGAATATTAAATATATAAACTGTATTATTACTGAAAATTTGAAGGGTTTGAAAAGTTCATAACTTGTTCATTTTCAATCTTTTCTTCACCTTTTTTTTATGGGTTATAAAGCATCTTTTGGAAAATGAAAGGGCTGTTTATAAATATTCATCAACTAGTAACTAAAATTTTCTATTCCTGTGAAAAATCAAGCATTCGTGTTCAGAAAAAAAATTTAATGTCAGTTATATCTTTAATCGATAACATGATTCTAAATCTATTCGGCAGGTTTGAAAACAGCTGAATTAGTCGGTGATCTTCAGGAAGAAGTCATTTTCCTGATGTTATATATTTGTTTATTTATTTTTGTTATGCAGTTTTTTTTTTTTTCATGTTTAAACATTATTTTGTGCTTTCCTTCATTTTAAGATAGAGGTATTTATTTTTCTTCGTTGTATAAAGGAAATAATTTTTTATTTATTTCTTAAAACTATTTTATTTTATTTATTAATTTTTTAAGTTGGGAATATCTGAATTATTTTTAAAAAATCATAAGAATTTTGCAAAAATAAATAAATAGAGATAGAATTAATGCCTGTTCAGTAAGACATGTTTTATCTTGTATACTTTTAAGGAAGCAGGGGAGTTATATATAATTATCAGTTTTAATTTGTTTAGTTTTCTCAAAACTTTAATTCATTTCGATGCAAAAGATAACTTCAAAAAAAAAAAAAAAAATCACTTCAATCTCTGTGTATGAATAAATGGATTAATATCAATTTTAATAACATGTTCTGACATATTAAGTACATTGAATTTTTTTCTGTTATCAGTCTTTTATTTTCTAAATTTTGATATTTTTCAGACTTTTCTGAAAAAAATGAAATAAAAATTGAAAGCAATAATTTTTTTTTTCAATTATAATTCATTCAAATTGTTGTTCTTTACAGTCAATGGATTAATGACCTCTTGAGGATTATTCATCGAATGACATTTTCTATGGTAAGCTTTCTTTACTATATTGTAGATAATAGATTTATTTACATATATTTTTTAATTATATTTTATATATATTATATAGATTTATTTACATATTTTTTAAATTATATTTCATATATTATATAGATTTATTTACATATTTTTTAAATTATATTTTATATATTATATAGATTTATTTACATATTTTTTAAATTATATTTTTATATATTATATAGATTTATGTACATATGATTTACTTTATTTACATATTTCTTCTTTTTATCCCCAATGTATTACCATGGTTATAAGATAATTGAGATTTTGTACTGCTTTTTTTTAACGAATTGACTGGTCTATTTAATATATTCTGCATTAAAAATAGAAACTTCAAGAGCCTGATTAGGGATGGGCAGAAATTTATTTTGAGTGCACTGCTCTTACAACTACATTATGCAGACCATGCAATTGCTATTCAGTTGTTACCTCATCTTTATGCATTCCTTTTCCTCCACTCCCTATCAGTTGCAAGGGTCTGAGGCAAGTAACTCCAGGGCAAAAAAAGAAAAAAAAAAAAAATGTACACATCTTCCCCTGTTGCCTATCAGTTGGTGCAGAAGTTCGTTTTCTTGCAGCACCACTTTGAAGAAGCACGAATTCTTTCCCAACAGCTTTTATCTGCGTAGCGGACCAAATTCTTTTTCGTGTCTTTGGGCTTATCTGGAGACGGAGGCACAAAAGAGTGTTTTTTTTTTTCACTCTCAGTGACATACATAAGATGTGGGGGTGCCACTCTTTGCTGGAGGGGGATTGGGGTGTTGTTCTCCTACTAGAATCCATTTGGGGTTGGGATGTGATCAGTTAGAGGTGGAGGGGAGAGAGTACTCAACCATATTGCAGTTGATACTGGAATCACATGAGAATTTATTCCCTGTAGTACTTTTTAACAGAATAGATGTTAAAATTTTAGTTTTTATGAAATTATGATTTTAATTTACTATTTAAAAGTCTTTTTTGTACTGTTTCATATTATTCTTAGGCAGCAGGCTTTAATATCCCTGATCTAGCGATGTTTTCCTATATATTTATCCCCATATTTCTCCGTTTGATTGCCTCAGTGTTTGTATAGACAAAAATCAAATTTTTTATTAATAATTTCTGAACAAATCCATAGATTTAAATAAAAATTACAAATTTTTAATTTTATTAATATTTAATATGAGCAATGTGGTTGCATTTGTTTAGTAATATAGGAAAACTCTGGTTTGATATCATCTGTTGAGAGGAGAGTGATAATGAGATAACATCGCACTCACGTAGTATACGATCATATACTGGCAAGTGTTCCTGATTCTATGTCTATATTGTACCCCCCAAGTATCATTTTGTGTACTCCACTTTCGAGACTATCTATGGCAGTTTATATTTTTATTGGCATTTAAGGTGAGCAAAATTATTGCATTTATTTAGTAATATCGTAAATTCTGATTTGATGCTTTCTGTTGAGATGAGAACAAGAATAAGAGAACATCGTACTCATGTGGCACATGCTAATACGTTCTTAAGTGAACCTGAGCTATGTCTCTATCGTACCCCAAGTGGTACATTGAGTACCTCACTTTGAAGATCAATGCACTAAATATCAATTGCATTTTTAATTTTTTTTTATTGGCATTTAATGTGATCAGTGTGATTTCCCTTTGTCATTTTGGTAATATAGGAAAATCTAATTTCATGCTCTCTATTGAGATGAGAATGAAAATGAGAGAACATCGCACTCACGTGGTACACGATCGTACGCAAGTGTTTCTTAGCCTATGTCTCTATTGTACCTCCAAATATTATTTTGCGTATCCCACTTTGGAGGCCACTTCACTAAATATAAATTGCATTAAAAAAATTTTTTGTTGCCATTTAATGTGAACACTGTGTTTGTTTTTGTTTAGATTTATCAGAAAACTCTGTTTTGATGCCATCTATTGAGATGAGAGTGAGAATGAGAGAACTTCCAATGAGAAAACATCGCATTCACGTGATACGCTATAATTAGCTCTTAAGTGATCGTGGGCCTACGTCTCTTTCGTACCCCCCTCCCTGCAAGTATTACTTTGCGTACCCCATTTTAAAGAGATCCCTGCACCAGAATAAGAAAACATCGCCCTCACGTGGTACACGATCATATGCTGGCAAGTGAACCTGAGTCTATGTCTCAGTTGTACCCCTAAGTATTATTTTGAGTACCCCACTTTCGAAACCACATGTAATTTTTATCATTTTACTTTCACTGCAATTTTGATTTTTGCATGAATTCTCGCACACTTAATTCATTCACTCTGGTATAATTCCGTGTATGATTTATAATTAAATATGGACTTCACAGAATTTTCCACAATTGTTCTATTCGAAATTCTTTCTGGTCCCATTTTGCGAACAGCTTCGCCTATTTTTCCTCCGCCGAAATAACCTTCGAGATAAAAACTGAAAGTTCGTTTAGCGGAATGGCAGTAAAACCTTCCCGACTTCCCTTCGATTTCGATTAGACAATGAGAGAGAGAGAGAGAGGATTGTTTTTCCGGTCACGTTTCCCGGGGATGCACCGCCAGTCAAACGGCACCGACACCGAAAAGGCTCTGACAGCACGGCTACTCGTTATTTAGTGAGATTAAATGGAGGGACGTGTATGTCAGATTCGATTAAAGATAAAATGCATTTTCAGATTATGATAAAAGCAACAGATAAACAGTTCTCAGATGTGCTTCCTTTGATAGGTGTCCTTTAGCGTAGCTCCGAACGTTGTCTGGAATTATTCCTTTGTGTTCTCCATTTATTGAATATGTAAATTGGCTATTTATGCCGTCGTATCTCTGTTGTTTTTATCTAATCGGTTTTTCTTTGGCTTTGATGCATTGTTGATTGAAATCTTTTAGATTTTTGGTTGTGTTCATAGATAATCAGATATTTCAGCAATTGAGAATCAATTCTGATTACGTGTGATGTATCTACAAACAAATATCATTTTTCAAAGCAGTATTATTTTATAATGTCGGTCTATGACACATTTATTCAGTCTAATATACGATTATTAGACTATAATTACGGTTTTTCAGTCTCTTCCTATAAGAATTTGTTTTTAAATAAATTTAATAATGCGTTTATTACAAACATACTTTGATAGGATATTTACTGGACAGTGTATGTCGGGAGACGGATAAAAAACGCTTTATAACCAATGTATTTTTACGACTTAATGATTGAGTGGACCTTTTCTTCTTCTTTAAAAAAAAAAAAAAAAAAAAATCTTTGTCGATGGTATAGAATAAAAAAAAAAAAAAAAAAACTCAATACTACTGATGATTTTATATAGGTTGTGTGATATATAATTTTTCTAAACAAATAAATATATTTTTAAAAAAGCGCTTGAAATATACTTTTTAAAATATCTGCTATATTTATGTTGGATAGTATTAAATTATGCTCGGTATTCAAAAAAAAGGGGCCTAATCGACGAGTGACTAGCTCTCGGTACCACATGTTTCGAGTTCGAATTCCGGTGGTATCATGGATATTTGTAGTGGTTAGGAATCCACTGTAAATCGTAGGTCCCGGTCTTATATGACTGCAGAACGCTAAATAAGGCTGATAGCCCTATTCCGTAAAAGAAACATTTCCTGTCTCCAAATCTGCCAGTAGACAAAAACGGCTTTTGGACCACCAATAAAGAAAAAGAAGAATTATGTATAAAAAATAACTAAAGCTCTAAGATAGGAGCTGAAATAACAAGATACTCATACTAGCATTTTTTATTTTTTATTTTGATAATTTTGGATGTTTTTTTTTTTTAAATATATGTTAGGAAGTTCTTAAAATCAATTACGACATTGAGTAAAGTAAAAAATTCTTATAAAATTAAAAATATTGATCAATTAATTCTGCATACAATTTTAAAATTAACAACTGTTATATCATAAAACACATATTTATATTTCTCAATTCTGGTTGAAACAAAAAAAAGCGTTTGAGAAGTAGTTTTCATAATATCTGCTATATTTGTATTGGATAGCATTAAATTATACCCGGTATTAAAAAAGCAACCAAAACTCTAAGATAGAAGCTGAAATGGAAAGATACACATACTAGCATTTTTTATTTATTATTTTGATTATTTTGGTATCTCGATTTATGATTGTAGATATATTTAAGATTTGTAGTTAAAATGAACAAGAATCAAAAATACAAAAGTCATTCGCCATGTTGTATATATCTTGAGGCAAACCAAATGCGTTATATCGCCGACTGCTTTATCTAGGTTGAGTGATTTTTTTTCCTAAAAAATCGTGATAAAACCGATTACTTTATCTAAGTTGTGTGACTTTCTTTAAAATAAATACCGCGATAAAGCTGATGACTTTTTTTCTTAAATTGTGATTAAAAAAAAAAAAATAGTGTGATGTAGCTGACGACTTTACCTAGGCTGTGTGACATTTTCGTTCCTAAAAAATGTGCCATGTAATTGACGACTTTATTTAGGTTGCGTGATTTTTTTAATGTTAGTCATAATTTTATAAATAAATACTGTATAATCGATAAATTGATATGGTTTGCGTGACTTATTTTTTCTAAATATATCGCCATGAAATTAAAAATGTGTCATTTTATTTAAAATAAATATCGTGATGAAGCTGATGTCTTTTTTCCTAAACTGTGATTAAAAAAAAAAAAAAAAAAAGTGCGAAGTAATTAACGACTTTACCTTGGGTGTGTGACTTTTTTTTTCCCTAAAAAAAGTGCAATGTAATTAACGACTTTAACTAGGTTGTGCGGCTTTTTTTATAAACAAACTCTGTATAATAGATAAATTTATATGGTTTGTGTGACTTTTTTTCTTTCTAAATATATCGCCATGAAATTAAAGTTGTGTGATTTTCTTTAAAAATATCGCGATGAAGCCGATGACTTTTTTTTTCTTAAACTGTGATTGAAAAAAAGTGCGATGTAACTGATGGCTTTATTTAGTTTATGTGACTTTTTCGTTATTATAAAAGGCGATGTAATTAACGACTTTATGTAAGTTGTGCGATTTTTTTTAAACAAATACTGTATAATATATAAATTTATATGGTTTTGTGACTTTTTTTTTTTTTTAAATATATCGCCATAAAATTAAAGTTCCGTGATTTTCTTTAAAAAAAAAAAAAAAAAAAGTGCGATGTAACCGACGACTTTATCTAGGCTATTTGACTCCTTCGTTTCTAAAAAAAAAGTGCGGTGTAATTGACGACTATGTGAGACTTTTTTTATAAAAAAATACGGTATAATCGATGAATTTATATGTGTGTGTGACTTTTTTTTTTCTAAACATATCGCCATGAAATTGAGAAATTTAAATTTTTTAAATTGTAAAAAAAAAAAAAAAAAAAAAAAAAAAACTAAATTATAACTTTTTTTTTCTTAAAAAAAAAAAAGTGCAATATAACCAAGGGCATTATCTGGGTTTTTTTTTCTCCTTGAAAAATGTATTATAGCTTACGACTTTATCGCGCGAACTTGCTGAATTTGAAATTTTATCTTTTCCATTTTCACCCGACTCTTGTAAACAAACAGAACGCTTAAATTCACGCAGAATAAGAACAAACAAAATTCCAAGATTCAAGAATTCAAGAAACCGGCTAGCATGGTTGGTCAAGCACACACAAGTAAAAGCTAAATCATTCAAGCATGCCTAAGACCAACATCCTTGCATGCGCTAAGCCGCGAAAAATATGTGAATTTCGGCGTTACTAAACTCTTTAACTACTCACTTTTTCTTGAAGTACATCTGATTGATGTTAGTAAAAGGCGCAAAGCAGAAACGTAAATATGGGAATTTTGAACATTTGTATTCAAAATGTATTTTAAAAAAGTATAAACAGGTTTTAAACCTCGGTCACTTTTTTTTTTTTTTTCTTCCGACAGAAGGAATGTGATGAATAATTTCCTAACCTGACTTTAACTAGTAAATACGAAGCCTTTAGCTTAAGTTTTTGATGACTTATTTTTGAGTAATGGCTTATTTAGTCATTAGTCATTACTCATGATTTAGCTTGAAGTTTCTGATGACTTATTTGTGAGTAAAGACTTATTTAGTTCATTACTCAAATTATTATAATGTTCAGTAATCAATATATTCAATATTAATAATTGAAATTATTATAATAATCAGTTATTACCATGATTTCAATTATAAATATATTTATTAAAATAATCAATTATATCTTTATAAAATAATTGATTATTATATTTTTAAAAATAATCATTTATATTTAATAAAAATAATTTTTTAAATTATTGCATATTTTACGAATAATAAATAGATTGTTAAGCTTGTTGAATGTTGTATAAAAATATGGCATATATATATATATATATTTAAAAATATATTTTAAATAATAATAATTAATCCGAGGACTGAGTTGGGCAATAAATTTTTATTAAAAATAACTTAAACTTGAATTAATGTATTGATGATTTAAATTATTCTGCGGATATCATTATTAATATGACTTCTGGTGATAGTATCATTATTATCTGACGATGTAAATCTACGTACGATTTACATCGTCAGATTTAATAAAAATACATACATCGTACTAATTATTTAATAAAAATAATTAATTATCTTTTTTAAATTATTGCATATTTTTATGAATAATAAATAGATTGTTAATCTTCTTTAGTGTTTTCTAAAAATTTGGTATATATGTATATTTAAAAATTCATTTTAGCTATATTAATTCGCATGTTGAGTTGGGAAATAATTTTTTATTAAAAATAGCCTAAACTTGAATTAACGTAATGAATGAATTAACGTATTGATGATTTAAATTATTCTGATGATATTACCATTATTATTTGACGATGTAAATCTAGTTACGATATTTAATAAAAAATAATCAATTATCATTTTTTTTAAATTATTGCATATTTTATGAATAATAAATAGGTTGTTAAGCTTCATTAGTGTTTTATAAAAATATGGCAAATATGTATATTTAAAAATATTTATTTTAGCTATACTAATTCGCATGTTGAGTTGGGAAATAATTTTTATTAAAAATAGCTTAAACTTGAATTAACGTATTGAATGAATTAATGTATTGATTATTTAAATTATTATAATGATACTATCATTATTATTAGATTTCTAGTGATGTTATCATTATTATTTGACGATGTAAATCTATGTTCGATATTTAATAAAATAACCAATTATTATTTTTTAAATTACTGCATATTTTACAAATAATAAATGGATTGCTAATCATTATTATTTGAATTTTTGATAAAAATATAAGAATATATAGTACAGCAAAAAAATATTTTTGCTGTATCATTTCTCACGTTAAGTTGGGAGATAAAATTTTTTTAAATTAGCTTAAGCTGGAATTAATAGATGTTATTAAATTTATGACCAGATTTCAATTTTAAATAATTTATAACATTAATACATTTGTAGAATTTTAAGATTTTATGCAAATATGTAGGGGAGGAATTATTAATTTATGAATGTTAACGCATATTTTTCCAATCATATTGTTTATCAATTATCAATTATTGACACTTGCTTATATTTCTTTAAAACCAACCATTATTATTTACTTTAGCTTTATTGAAATAGTTCTTGTTTATTTCCAAATTTTCATTTATATTTAAAATTTGGAACTAATTATTATTTATTTATTTTGGTTGTAATATGCCAGTACGCCCTTTTGCTTGCAAGTTTGTAAGTTTAATTATGTGAGAGACATAATAAGTAAATTTTATTATTTATTAATTCTTGTTTTTTTTTCAGGATATTTCTGGTTTTCATATTGGGATAGCTATTTTTAACTGAAAGAGCCTTACAAAAAGATTGTTTGAAATTCGTGCTTCATAATTGGTAGTTCTGTTTTATGACGAAACGAGTTAAGTTTCATATATTTATTATTATTTATTTTTTTTTGCACTGAAGTATTTACGCTAAACTGCCAGCTATTGCAAAATAACATCTTTTTTTCTAACTAATGAAATTTTGAGATTCAAAAACTCACCAAATTTTTTTGTGCCTCAAATGATGGCCTGGATTTCTTTTTATATAAGTCAGTCATATAAACACCACACAATACTTAATTTTCTGCATGGCTATTTCTGTTAATTTGTTTTTTTTTTCTAGGTATTTCCAACCATTGAATGGCTGCATGTTAATGGAAATGGCTTTTGGATGTTAATGGAATGTACGGACATTGTCAACAATCTTTCCAAAATTTTTGTGCTTTAATTGATGAGTTGATCCCTAATAACACAAATGGAGTTCGCACAATCAATACAAACAGGAATCAACATATAATAATTAATTTTTGCGTAGATACTCCATGTATTTTCGAATATAAGCAGATTCCATCTATTAAGTGATTTTTTTTTTTTTTTTTTCGAAAACATTTACTCAAAATTATCCCGTATATGAGCCGAAATGAAAAATGTTCCTGTAATTTTCATTAATTACAGCCTTCTATTATTCCTTGTGTACGTTTTGATAATTTTTCTGTTAGGCAAACACAATTTCCGTCAACGTAAGATTTTTCGCTTTGACGACGAAGTAACAAACCATCAATATAAAAATTTTTTTAAATAAAACAATGCGTTTTCATAAAATAATTGACTCGTTGTATTTAAAATTAATATTTTTAAGTAGATATAAACTAAAGAAATAATAAAAACGTGCTTTATATTTAGCGAAATTTGGAGGTTTATGTCTTGCGCCCGGCTTAACGGAAAATATGGGTATATGTATAACAGTTGTATCCATATGCCCACGTTACAATGGGGGTCATACTGTATTTACAATTACTGTAACAGCAACAACAATTTTCTTTAATGAATGAAGTTTTAGATATTGCCAACAATATCTCTTAAAATTGTGAGCCAATATGGGTAAAATTATTACATTTGGTTTGTATGTTCTACACTTTATTTCACCCTTTAATGTTATCAATTTTTATCTGTAATATTTAGTAACTTTTAAATTACATTATAGTATTAATCCTTTTAACTCTGCCTTCGCCTGTTGTTACAGCTGTATCTACATTACAGCTGTATCTATGTTACAGGTCGCACTGTATTTACAATTATTGCACAGCAGCAACATTTTCTTTAAAGAATGGATTTTTGAGATTGTGGCAACAAGTTTTCTGAAAATTCACCAATATCGGTAAAATTACAATTAGTTTAAATATTTCTATACTTTATTTCCCTCTTTAATATTATCATTGTTATCTGTAATATTTAATAACTTTTTATAATTGTGTTTGAGGCTGTTGCTTTATATCTATATGACTCTAATATCTCAGGCCTCACTGACGGGTTAGTGATTTTTTCTGACTGCAAGTCGGCTCTGGAAGCAATTAAAAATGGAGATACTAACATCACTTCTGCGATAAATGTTCTGCTAGAGACTCTACACTGTAGAGGCAAATCATGTCATCTTCAATGGATTCCCGCACATGTCAACATTGAGGGCAACGAATGCGCTGACACTTTTTTAGCCAAAGAAGCCAGGGACAATGATCAACCCAGGACTACCATCACACTTGCAGATGCTTACGCAGTTGCCAAAAGCCGACTAATTCTCATAACTTTAAGAAGCCACTAATCACGGACTTCAACTGCCCTAGGAAGCTGACATCAGTTATTAGCAGACTCAGAACTAATCATTACAGAGGGATGAAGATTCTCCCAGACAAGACCAGGAAATACATCCCCTGCAGAAATTGCTGCAACGCTTTCCTAACACCTAAGCACATTCTGAGTGCCCAGCACATACTCCCCATGTTTTGCAATTGGGTAGGGTGCCGATCGAGGCCAACTTAAGAGAAGTCCTGTATAGTGAAGCGGCGCCATTGCTTGCTTGGAGACTTTTTAACTTGAAGACTTTTGACTTGATCTAACATTGATAATTATATTTTAAATCCATGGGCGCGATAATAACAACAACAACAACAATCGTGTTTGAGTATTAATACTTTTAAAGTTCGTTATAATGTGTTTAATAGTTTTACTCACTTATTGCAAGTCGTACTGCAATTATTGCATGGCAGCAATAATTTTCTTTTTAAAGAATGTGTTTTCTGATTGGGACAACAAGTTCTCTGAAAATTGTGCGCCGATATCGGTAAAATTACAATTTGTTTATATTTTTTTACATTTTATTTCACTCTGTAATATCATCATTTTTTAAATATTTCATAACTTTTGTGTTACAATATAATTCAGTAGGTATTTTTTTTTTCTTCTTTTGTACAATTTTTTATACATTTATTTTATTTTATTATATATTTTAATTTGCCCCTCTAATATTTTCATTTTTAACAATATTTAGCATTACAATATTAATTCAATATGCATTATTTTATTTTCCGTTTATTATATGTATAACAGTTGCATCCATATGCCCCATTACAATTGGGTCATAGCCAACATTCTCTCTGAAAATTGTGCGCCGATATAGGTAAATATTACAGTTTGTTTATCTTTTCTACATTTTATTTCACCTTTTAATATTATCATTTCATCTGTAAATATTTAGTAACTTTTAACTATCTTTAAAAATAACACATATAATAGTTTTATCCTGATGCCCACGTTATAGCGAGGTTACGGTATTTGCAATTACCGCACTGCAGGGTCAATTAATGGAATTTCCATATGTTGCCAACAAAATCTCCGAAATGTGTGCAGCGCAATTGGTGGTCTGGTCCCTAACTTTGTTTTCTACATAACGACCAGGAAACACCACACGATAATGAATTTGCTGCATCGATTCGCTCTTTTTCCCCTACTACCCTCACCTTCACATATATCTATAGAGATAATTTGTTTTTTCTTTCTTTTCTTTCTGTTTTTCCCCTGTTTCCTTTTCCATTTTAGTTTTTCGCCCGGTGGAGAATTTCAAGAAGGCCGGGTCTCCCCCTATTGATTTAGTGGACGGCCGCTCTAAAAGCTCCACTCCGATAAAAGTCCGACCACGAAAGCCTCCGTAAAATAACTAAAGAAATATCTGCCCAACTTGGGGAAAATGCATAACGGAGAAAGAGGGGGTAGCCAGCGAAATCACTGCTTCAACACAAAAGGTTTAGTTTGTCCTTTTTTTTTTTTTTTTTTTCACTTTTTTTTTTACTTTTTTGTATTTATTTTCCCCTCTTGCCTTTTCCATTTTTTTTTTTTTTCCCCTTCCTTTTTCAGAAGGGAAAAATCTTGACTTTACTAAAGTAAAATCGAATAAAAATATCTTCACTCTTAAAGAAGGATAAAACAAGAAATGCTAAAGGAAGGAAGGAAGGAGAGGGAAAAAAAAAAAACTCACTGAAGGGAAAATCAAACTCGTATAAATTTCTGCTGAAACTTATTTTCTTTTGTTTTTATTTTGCCTCTTTCTTTTAAAGCTTTAAACTTCTAAACTTTTACTCTTGTAGAGAAAAAGAGTTTTTTTTTTTCCCTTTGAAGAAGCAAGGGATGGAACAATTTTTCTTGCAGCAATGCAGATCAAAAGCTGCTGGTCTGTCTAAAAGGATATTGGTACGGAATTTGAAATTTTCCAGACTGCAGGATATTCCTGCTCTTGGAAGATCTGCATCGAGTCTTCTTATAAAATGGAAGGCCTGGAATGTAATTTATTTAATGAGCGGCGATTCACGAACGCATAAAACGGTGAACACGAAAATCTTCTTTTGAATGTCACGTTTTTGCTATCCAAAGTTTGGAGTGGAATTCAAAAATACTTTGTGCACTTCTTTTCTAAAAATTATAGAAAACTTTCCTTTTTTTTTTTTTTTTTTTTTCGTCTCAGTGATTTGAGGTGAATCTTAAATTTAAAAAAAATGCTTTCTGAGTTTAGACGATAGTGTAAAAGTTTTGGCAAATGAAATAAAAAAAGCAAATAATACTAAAAAGAAAATTTTAGCAAAAATATCATTTGCAAATATGGTTATGCTACTTGCATTCTAATGCTATTTGATTAGCAAATGCAAATAATATTTGATAAAAAATGCAAATGTTGTCCAATTTTCTCGCGGACTGATGGTTAGTGACCGCTGCACTTCTACGTTTACTTCTGGGAAAGTACACGTTGCTGTACTGTATAAACAGAAACATGTGTTTTAGAACGCATGGTGGAGGAAATTGAGAGAAATGAAGTCACTCCGGACTGAATTTAACAGTCAATAGTGCAATAGTGCACTATTGGTGAGAAAATTGACTTCTGATTATTAGAATTTTCAAGAATATTACTTTCCGTTATATTAACGAAACATAAATGTAAATGATATCCATATGTTGACTGCCTATCGCCAAAAGTTTCTCGCGGATTACTGGTTGGTGACCATTGGGCTAATGCGTCAATTTTGGAAGTTACCAGTTGCTGTACTGTATAATCCAAGGAAGATCTAAATGCACATACTGAACTGTATCAAAAATTATTTTTTACCCATCTGCTCTTTTCAATTCCTTCTATTAGCTCACCTCTCCCCTATGTATATCTTGTTCAAATTTTCAATCGTTAATAAAATACTTTTATTCGTTCACTCAAGTTCAAATACATTTTTTTTTGAACTTGTAGTGGATGACACTTGCTGTTAATACAGTTTTTTTTCAAATATTAATTAATTCATTAAATTTAATTAATTAATTTTCAGTTTTTTTAGATTTGTTGCATATATCTACAATAGAGGGCGCCAGATAAACTTAAAAAAATGAATGAAAATTATTTATTAAGGACTTTCTGCAATAGAGCGAAAAAAAAATAGGAATTGACTTAAAAAAAAAAAAAAAAATTTTACTTGTATTAATATTACTTGTTTTTAAATTATGTTGTTGATTTGTTTTTCCCTTACCTTCATTAAAAATTGCTAGCTAATAATGTGGATGCAAACTCTGGATAGCTGCGATATAATTTAATGGTATTGTAATTGTGGTTTTCATCGGAAATATTAAAATTTAAAAGAATAAGTGAGCTTTACCTGGTAAAATATTTTAAAATTCTATAAATTAAATATGAGAATGAATTATTCATTATTTGTTTATTTAAAAACGTGCATTTCGATATCAAATTGCTAACGGGCATTTGAATATTCAATATGTATTCAAGAACTTTGAATACTTAAAAAATATATATATATATACATATAAAAAAGCACAGCAAAGAGAAAATTTTTAATACTTAATTTTTTATGTAATAGTTTCATGGCGACATGGCATTTACTAATAAATTCATACTACAGATAGGTCGCTAAATATAACAGTTAATTAGGCTTTAACTTAACTTTTTCTGTATGATATTCTATATGATTAATTTTCTGTAAGCATATGAATATATTTCATAAATAAACAGTTTCCATAAAATGAAGTTTTATCAATTTTAAGCTACTTTTAATTACATAAACTTTGGAGAAAATTTGTAACTGAAATTATCAAAATATATTTTATTATAAATATACTATTTTATTTTTTTATATTGTTTATCTATTTTTAGCGAGAAGTGGAGTATTGAAACCATTCAAAAAGAACTGTAGTGTATGCAAAGAAATGACGCAAAACGGCAAGAGAGAAAATTGAGTTATTTCTATTCAGAAACTATTACAGGAAGTTCATTTTTAAATTCTATTCATTATTTCAATTGTTATGTTATTTATTACTTTGTTCTTTTCAGGACAATGAAATATACTTTTTTCTTATTAAATCATTGAAAAATAATAAGTTGGTTTTTTTTGTAAAAAAAATTTGCTAAAACTAATTTGTTAAATAGAATAACTCATAGCTGCTCTCAAAACTAGTGTGTACTTGTTATTTTTGTATAAATAGACACAGTCTTTTATTATTAATAAACATTAGTTATTAGCATATTGATTTGTCATGAAATAATTAAAAAATTGTTAATTAAATAAAAAATTACATAGGTTGCTCACATTCTGAATTTTAAGTGAAATATATATATATATATATATATATATATATATTAATTATTTTGGAAAAATTACTCCGATAATAATGTATCTTTTAATTAAAATCTTAGCAGAGACTTATAGTTTAATGTTCAAATTTTTTATTTTTCGTTAAACGAGATTGAAGACTTTTATTGAACAACAATTAAAAAAAAAAGAAAAGTAAAAAATGATTACTTATTTGCATTTAATTTTAAACATTATGAAACACTTAATAAGGCTATTTACAGGTTGATCCTGTTTATATCGAAATGGAAAAGATTCTTTAAGAAGTGATATTCCGTATAAAAAAGTATAATACGAATACAACAAATATCCATTGAATACAAGGATATAAATTACATTGGATTTCATTTATTTGCGCTGTGTTTAATAATTAGAGCAAAAACAAAAACATTCAATTTGCAAAATCAAAGGTAGTAAAATATTTTAGGATGAATTTATAAATTTATATTTCAAATTGCAAAAATTGAGCATTGAAGAATATATTTTGACGCTCGCTAAAATTGGCAATTATTTTTTTAATTTTTGTATAGTTTATGTAATGTATGTATAATGCATAGTATATTTCATCATCCATTTTAGTTTTATTTATTTATTTTTATTTCAATACGAGTAATTGATTTAATATTACTTATTTTCATTTAACATTCTTATTACTATTCTCCTAATATACAGTATCTTAGTTAATTAGATCCTCAAAGTGTAATTTGTAATGTTATAAAAGTGTTTATTGAAGGTATTTAACATAATAAAATAATCATTCATTTTATAACTACTTTCACATCCGTTTTATTATTCTGTAAACTATTTATTTCACTAATATCTTCACTATTTTCCTTACATAAAACAAATCTTTAACAGCAACTGTAAAAGCGCAATTTAAAAATAGTTAACAAGAAGACAATAAAAACCACAAGTGAAAGAAAAAAACAAAACACTGAAGAACAAACGTCTGCTTCTTCATTAGAAAATGTGTCCCTGGATTCCAACAGGTAAAAACCATCCAAGTTGTTTGCGAACGGCAGCGTTTCTCATATTTTAATATATAGTAAAACTTTATTGACAAGATAAATCGTTTAAGTAGCGCTTAAAAGGGCCATAACACAGGAATTACTGCTCCTGAGAAATAGGTTTGAAACATAGTGTTGGACCCAAAGAGAGATGAAGATATTGCCCAGATACAACTATTACCGTATTCACACGTTTTTGACAACATGTGCAAAAAAAAAAAAGAAAAAAAAATGGTATTTTTTTCCAGCAATTAAAAAAAAAAAATGTCCGTGTATTGTGGGGTGTAAGTTTTTCTTACAAATCGAAGTACTCCTCCCGTAGTGTGGTGTGGTTGAAGCCAGGATATTTTAGAGCCACTCAACCTGTAATAAAATTTTTATCACGGCAATAAATCCTAAAAGTGCAATGAAACCAACAGCATTCTTTACGGAAACAAATTATTGTTGTCTATGAACTGAAACGTTAAAATGTTTATGTTTAGAAGACATTGTTAACTAAAACTTTTTTTTCTTTTTAAATATTTTTTTTTATCGTAGTTGCATCTCGATGTGTTGGTCAAGATGGTGTCTGGATTGGACATCTTGTCAACCCCCACCCCCTCCTAAGCGTGCATGATTGGTGGACGGCTTGACTTTTGACGAAAGATTTTAGTATCAAAGCTTTTCATTCCATGAAGTGGTAATTATTCCTGAATGGACGTTTATGGCCCATTACCCGTAAGGGGTCTTGTCTACCTCTGCTCCGAGACCTTTGGAGGCAGTGGGCATATCGAGTTTTTGCTATTTGGATACTGGTTTCTACTTCTGTATATCTCATATATTTTTTGATTTTGTGGTTTAAATACTGAATTATATTTTATAATGTGTATATTTTGGACCAGAGGGAATATGAATTGTTTAGTGGTATGTATATTTTTTTTTTTGTTTTCAGTTTCATTTTTTTTTTTAAACTTTGTATTTAATTGAAATGTTTTTAAAATGTGCCGTGTAATATTTATTTATTACATAATATAAAAAATATTATGATTGATTTACATCTGTACTTAAAGTAAAATCTAGGTAGATATGCAATTTTTTTTTATTCAGAGTTTATTGGTGTGATAGACAAAAATATTGATTCAATAATTATCAAATTTTAAATTATAATAGCAATTATTATTATTATATTTATCAAATTTGGACAAAAAATTATTACAACAATTTATTATTATAATACGATTATAAACCCAGTTCCGTTTTGGAATTTTTTAATTTTTCTTGCATTATCAATCGATGATATGTATGTTTTTATTTTGTCAATCGATGCCAAAATAAATGTTTTATAAAGTAATAAATATATAAAATGATGATTTACGTAATTAACTTTATATTGGAATCAACTAAATGATAGATAATTATCATAAGACTTTTTAAATATAGTCATATGTATGAAAAATTTAAATAAAAGTAAATAATAAATAAATAAATAAAATTAAATTAATAAATATATTAAATAATGTTTAATTATCAACGATAATTTATTTCCTCTTCTGTATTCTAAATAAAATAATATGTATCATGGAAAAATTACTTAAAAATATCGATAAATGCTTAAATTTTATTTAATCTCCGAACAATTATTTGAAATGTAGCTAATTTTTTAAAAATATCTGAGTAACAGTATATGGTGTTTTTAGCATCATAATAACTAACACTGTAAAATAATATAAGTACTTCGTTTATCAATTACTTCAGATTTCTTATTAACTTCAATTTATGTATGGTATGTTTTCATACATAGAAAAGCTTTTGTTTGTATTTATGTACACCGTTTATATATATGCAAACTAATAGTCTGTGGATGTGTATATATTGCCTAAAATTTGAAAACTTTTAGAGTTTATTATATATTTTTTCTGTTATGTATTATTTTTTTTTATTTAAATCAGAATATTTTTTATAATTAACTCTATAATGTAAAAAAATTAAACAAACTAAAAAAAAAAAAAAATTAAATGCAAACTGTAATTATAACGTATTACAGTAATGAATTACATAGTTTTTATATTGATATTCAAAAATTTAATAGAAATATCAGCAAGTTAACAATATGGTTTTGTAATAGTGTCAATTTGTTATATTGGCAAAAATTGGTATTAAGTAATTCAGCTATTGTGTTTAATTCCATACTCTAACATTCATGCGATTTTAAATTATAGTTGTTTAACAGGCATAGTGTTATTTTGTATTCTGCTCCAAACAATTTCATAATTGAAGCGAGCATAAATATAGTTAAACAATGTTTAATTTTATTATGTCGCAGTTTCGTTTTGTAAATCATTACTTTATTTTTTACTTAACATCTTTGATAAATTATTATGTACAAATACTTTGTTATAAAAATAAACACAAAAATTTGTTTTGTAAGCAATTCAACCGTCAAAAAGAACAAGAACGATATTTCCGAAAATTTAACGATTAATTTTCATATTATCCTTTTTTTTTTTTTATTTTATTTTTCAATTTTATATTCTATTTGAACTAAACATATTTAAAAATATTATGTTGGAAGATGGAATAACAATATATATCAAGTAATAGTTTTTGTATTAAATGAAAATTTACTATCCTCGACACATTTTTTGTTGAAGATTTGACGGCACCTCGGTAGGGTCTAGTTTAATTTCATATTTAGTTTCTGAGAATCTGGCAACTAGCTAAAAATTTCATCCACAATCGTCATTCAGCGATCCTCGCTATGATCTATAAAATTTATAAAATTCTAAAGCAACTTAAAAATATTAGCAATTTAAAAATATATTACATATTGTTTTTGATATGTTTTGCATGGGATAATGATTAAACTAGTAGTAGTGTTTGGTATATAAAGCAGAAAATTCAATATTTTATTTCTTTTTTATAAGTAATAATAATTTATTTATATATTTACTGTAATTTTCCTTTTAAAGTAGATCGCATAGATGCTTCATAATATTATTTTATAGATAAAATTTGGCATAAGACTGTGATTTCTTTATGAATCTCGTTTATTTTCTTCGAAATATTTTCGAGGACTATTCTTATATTTGTAAATATTACAATATTTTTTTACATATTTCGTTATTGTTCTTAAATGGAATTAAAGTAATACTTTAGGACTTTTAATTTACAGATGTCTAATTTACAGATGTTACAATTTACAGACTTTTAATTTACAGATGTTACATTTGTATCGTATTTAACTATGCAAATGTAAAAAAATATATAAATAAATAGCATTGTTATCTATGGTACACTATACGCATAAAATGAGACATAACTGCATGTTTACAAGCATCACTTGTTAGCCATTTTTTTTTTTTTTTTTTTTTTAAACAATATTTGAGATAGTAATACTTTTATTTTTACGTGATATTGCCTTCTGCTGTTTTACTTAGCTGTTCAAATTTAAAAACATTAAAGTGTCTTAAGTGGTATAGCTCTAAATTTGCATAATAAAAAGTTTATTAACTCAGTTTTTTTGATATTTTTATAAAAATTATTAACCTATCACATTCGATTCTTAATTTGCTGATAAGATGGTGACAGTATTGTAAAATAATGTAAAGTGATATATTGCTTTCACAATTGCATTATTTTTTTATTTTATTTATTTATTTATTTTTTTTTTTGCCATATTTTTAGCCAAACGATTTGAGTTTTGTCTTACACTATAATATAATAACTAGTAACATATGAACTTGCACATTAATTAATTAATACTTTGAAAATCGTCAAACATTTTCTTCAAGTTGATAAACAATACATATTAAACCCTTATATTGAAAATAATACATGAATTTCAAATGAAATTCTGCAAAACATTTAGCCACCACTGTATATATAATACTCGATAAAAATTTGCTTAATTATTTATAGCTACAAAATTTATTAGTGCATCAAAATTTAAAAAAATTGGTTTCTCCGCTTATAATTCATGTCTATCATCAATAGATAATTAAATTCTCCAGGAAAAGAGATACTTAAGGCACTTTTCATTTATTTTAATTTTACTTCACCTCATTCCAAAACAATAAAAATAATATATTATTGTAACTGAAAAAAAAATATGTTGAATATAAAAATTGCGTATATTGTAATATATCAGCATTGATAATATTATTTTGTATATTACGTAATGTTAGATTGATATTGATTATTATTTCAAGAAATCTTGTAATATACTGCAACAAAACTTGTGTAGGGATAAATTTATCACAATATGCCCTGAAAATATGATATATTTTCATTCGTTATTTCCTTATTACTTACTTTACTTATTACGTTACTTACGTTACGTTATTTACTTACTTTACGCTTAACGATTAAATATATGGATATTTAAACTTTTTTTATATATGTATTATTTTTAAAATTTTTTTTTATTATTCACTGAATGGTTGTTTATATAAAATGAATTACTCATAATTAAATAGAAAAATTTTTTAGTGTATTTAAGTTTTTTTTTTAACAGTTAGTCATTTAAAATGTTTCATTCCTTATGCAAATTAAATGATAATTTGAATCAAAAAAATAATAAATAGAAAATAAACACTAAATAAATAGTATTTAAGAAATTTTAAGAAAATAAATAAGCCATTAAATCACTATAGTTTAATAAAAATGTTATTTTTTTTTTTTTAACGAAAGTGATTTAATTTTTATCCTGTATTTAGATACTGAGGAAAAAAATTTGACGGAAGTACTCTTTTATCTGAAAGTTATTTAGTCTACTTATTACTCTGTTACATGTATCATGATTTAATACTGAATTAAAAGAAAATTTTATTTTTGGAGAATTTTTTTTAAACTCTCTACTTATAGCATTGGAACTTTTCCTGACTTATAAATTTAAAAGAAAAGAAAAGCAATCATTGTATCAATTTACAATTTTTTTTTTTTCCATTTCATTTTTCATATATTTCTTCGTATATTCAATATTTGTTATCCTATTATTTTATATATTTTATTTATATATTTAATGTTTCTAATATTTTATATACTTAAAGTCATTTAATCTTATTACAACAGTTAAAAACAGTATACTCTAATAATGAAAACTTTCCATTATCACTTTTGAAATTTTCATTCAACCCTAACTTTTTTTTTTATCTTTTCACAAATGAAACGGTTTTTTTTTTTTTTATAAAAATGTTTTGAGAAAGCTTTTTTTTGAGCTTTTTGAATTAAAACGGATTTTTTTTCACGCTTTTTGTAAAGGCATATACTTAAGCTATGTTCAATGTCTAAATAGATTTTGAAAATCAAACTTTGTTAAAATTCACTATTAAAATGTAAAAATTATTATAAATGAGTTAATTAATTATGAAAAATTTATAATCAAATTTACGACGCATAATTTCTACCAATTATGTAGGGAAATTATTATTTGATTAATTAAAAAATAAATTTTAAAGCAACCAGTGCACTATAAAAACTACAAATAAATAATTGTTCTCCTTCAAACTACCAAATGTTTTCTCTGTTTTGCTTTTTTGTTTATAATTGCTTTTCATCATTTGCTATTGTCTTCTTTTAACATACTAAAACGTCTATTTCTACTTCAAATACACTGTTTTTCTATAAACATTTCTTTTTTTTCAGTTAAGAATACTCAGTTGCTCATTTCGGTAGCGGAATTAGCTATTAACTTGGAAGCGGAAGTATTAACTGGAATGTACATTTGTTTTTAAATTGATTCCTTTTTCAACTAACCCTTCGCCTTCAGTTTTAAAAGCAACAAATAAAAAGAATCTCACTTTTCTTCAAAGCTTGTGTGATCGAATTTGTTTAATAATAAAAATTATCTTAGAGAAATCTCTCTCTTATATATATATTTCAATCCGTAAATATACGAATTGTAATATATATACGGAAATTTTATATTTTAAATATATATACTATATATATATATGAATACTACATTTTAAAGTCCTTTATGGATTTAAAATGCGAATTATTTTGTATCATTCCAAAATTTTTACGTGATACAATTATTTGTTGGTTTCATGTAATTTTTTTTTTTAACATTTCAGTATTACTGATAATTATAAGCCAACAACTCACTTTTTCCTTCAATGCTTATTTGATTTAATTTGCTTAATTATGAATATTATCTTAGAGAAATATCTCTATATTTTAGAAAAATATTTATTTATCTCTATATATAACAGGGGCTAAATCATAATCTCAAATATGCTCTTGTTTATTATTTCAGTTACATTTTTAATACCACGTCTTCTATAATACCACTGCAATTTTTTCTTCTCTTTTACATTGAAAAAAAAAAAAATTATCCCATTCCAATAGTTTTGTATTTTTTGAATGCTTTTTACATTTGACAGTCTTCGTACCTTCTTTACCATTGCTACATTTTAGAATAATGTTTTTGAATTTAAATCTCCAATCATCTTCTCTCACTCTAATATTTTCGCATTTGCATGCATGTCCAGATTTACAACACGAATCATCTCATACCAATCAAAGACTGTCTCGTTTCACAATCTTCTTTTGGTTTAAAACGTGAACCATCTTCCTATCATTCCAATCTTCAATTCCTAAGATTCGAAACCAAAAAAAAAAAATCGAACGGAGGACTTTTTTTATAGAAAACGAGTTATTCCTACGCCGCCCTCTGCGGGAAGTCTTCTGTACAGGTTGGAAGATGAGCAAAGAAGAAGAACAAGAAGAAAAAAAGTGGGCTTTGCCCCGCATTTCCCTGGAGTCCCCCGGGTCGTTATTTATGCATTCGGTCCTGTCGTTCCCACCGCGTCGCTTATGAATTATGGAAAGCGATAGACTCCTCTAAGCTCCAAGGGAGAGACAGCCTTCTTTTTCCTGCTTTTCCCGGAGAAGAGGCCTCCTTTATTGCATCGAACTCGAATCGAATGAGTCGATCGCTTGCAGGAAAAGCTGCTCGCCTCTGCGCATGTCCAGCTGCAGTCGAACCTTACCAAAAGACGTCTTCACAATTTTTTTTCTTTTTGGTGCATTCATTAATTTCAATTAAATTACATCTACATTATTATGGGATGTCTGTAGTTCTCGATTCACGACAACCTCATCTTATGACAGTCAACAAATTAAATATATATATATATATATGTATTTATTTATAGACTGCATCTTCATGATCATTGCATTCAAACATGAAGTAGGCCATTCATATGAGCAACATGCAACATTCATACATTCATATATTCATCATGCCATTCATAGATGCAACGTTCATACATTCATATATTCATCATGCCATTCATAGATTCAACATTCATACATTTAATATGCCTGTCATGCATTCGATAAATATACATTCATTCAAAATGTCAAATTTCAGCATTACCATTAACTAAGCTTTTCAACATTAAGAAATTGTTGTCAGTGTTGTTGCAATTGTTTCTGATGTTGTAGAAATTGCTGTTATATTCTAAGTTATTACAGTTTTTTCTTATCATTTAATTTTCTGATATTTTTTTTTTTTTATTTGCTTACTGAATCCAATAAATATTCTTTATCGACATTTAAACGTTAATAAAATTTTTTCATATTTTCTATGTTGCTATTTAAATCTTTGAAGAAGGCAGTAGTCTTTTTCTTTTTCAGAAGTCTTATTTTGTATTTAAAATAACCAAAATTTTCATCTATTTATCAAAAATTATTTTTTCGGAATTAATTTATGAAATTTGTGATTCATAAAACATACTTGTTTCATGTGCTTCAAGATTATTCGGAATAAGAAAAAAGAAACAATTTTGCTTTTCTCTGCTTTAATAATAAGTTTTAAAACATAACAGATTTTTATTTGTTATATTTTTCTGACCCGCTAATGGTAATTGACTCATTAGATTATATATTTTTAATCAATCATTATCCTTGTATTAATTTAATTATTATTGAAAAGGTAAAATAATTGAACGATTCACTGCAGCATATTTAGATTTCAATCCTATTGAAATTCTTTCTCCAATAGGAAATACGAATTACAAAATTTATTTCGGAAAAAATACAAATTTATTTCATTCTAATAAAATGATTTTAAATAATTAAAGCAAAATAAGATTTTCTTTTATTTACTTATAAATCCTAATAATAAATGAATTTACGGAACTAATACATTTTTTATTAAAAATAACTGATACACTGATTTAAATTTAATATATTACTTTTTAATATAATAAATATAAATAATATAGAATCTTCTATATCAGTAATTTAAGAGACTTTGCTATATACAATTAAACTAATAAAGCATTAGAAATAAAATTATATATACCATATTATACAAAATTATATAATTTTTTTCCATAAATTTAGTTTTTTTTTTTCTTTTATAATTTTAATTATAGTTTCCTTTATTCATAAATTTTATTTGATATACAGATGTATACAATTTTATAAGATTGTAAACATTATATAAATATATAATTTTAACAACATGTAAGTATACAATTTTTTATAGGATTGTAATTTCGGATTGTAAAATTAAACTTTCAGCATTTATTTTCATATCGAGATTAATATGTGTATGAATAAATGAAACATAATAGATTTATTTAATGTTCTCTGCCAAGAGTATGAACATACAAAACATAATAGATTTATTTAATGCTTTATGTCGACTTAATTCAAATATGGTATGCTTTTAAAAATGATATTCTGGCTCAAAGTGCGCATGCGCAGCTTTTTTACTTCACCTACAGATTCGGAATCGATGCAAGGAATCCAAAGTCGTTGCCAAAAAGAGAGAGAGAGGAAAAGAAATGGGAAAATACGAAACGGGAGTGAGTGCGTGGGCGAAAGAGAGGAGAGTGGTTCCATGGTCAGCAAATCCGTCGGAAGATTCCGTCGTAAACACGAGAAGGTATTTACCAAGTATGAGTCGAAATTCCCAACTTTGTTCCCTGTCCCGGCCATAAATTAAACTGGGTGTCATCGGCGCATAAACCCGTTTGTGTTGGAGGAATGAGATCCCTTCTTCTTTTTTCTTCATCCCGAATATTTTCCTCATCATATTTTCCCTCATCCCGAAAATATTTGAGTTCTCCTCTCACAAATATGAGAGATATTTGTTTCGCATCTCTGGGATGCTTTTGGAAATGAGATGGTGGGGGTTGAGAGGTTAGATGATCTTTGTTTTCGCCGAAAGAATTTGCCGAAGGGGATGGAAGTTTAAATTGAACAAGCGAATAAAGTTTTGACCTCGTATATACTTACTGGAATCATTAAAGAGCTTTGTTTTTAGGTTTGAATAGTGGGATTATTGCATAATTTATAATCCTTATGTTATGAAGCATTACTATTGTGCCTAAAAAGTAAGACCAATTTATTTTTTTCAAAAACTCTTTATTCTTTCAAATTTATTTCATCACCTTCAAAGTAACACCCTCCGGACACAATGCACTTGTGCCAACGTTTTTTCTAATCCTCAATGCATGCAAAAAAGTCATCGGCATGGAAGGCCTTCAAAGTGCGCGGCGATTCAAGTTGAATCTCTTCAATCAACTCAAAAACCAGTGTCCCCGCAGTGGTCTTTGAGTTTAGGGAATAGTCAGAAGTCGCACAACGTGAATACGGTGGTTGTGGAACGATATATGTTTCATTTTTGGCAAAAAGTCAATGCAGTGTGAGCTGGCACATTCAGTATTTTCGGTACCAATCGAGATTTGAGCGTTTGAGGCACAAAACATCTTTTAAAATGAATTTTGAAATTCCAACGTCATCAGCGAGGTCTTTAACTGTAAATCGACGGTTTGTAAGCACCAAATCTTTACTTTTTGTACGTGAGCTTCGACGGTTGAGGTTGATGGTCGACTAGAGGGCTCTTCGTCTTCAACGTGTTTCTGCCTTCTTTTTGAACTGTTTATACCACTTCTAAGCATTTCTTTTCGATATAGGAATGCTCACCGAATGCCTTCTGCAATATTCTATACGTTTCGCAAATAAAATTTAATGTAAGTTCTTTGTTCAATTAATTCAGACATTTCAAAAATCACCGGAATCAGTTTTACTCTCTCACAAAACCTGGCGTAACTCAAACACTAATGAATATTTTGACGTCAAATTTCACACAGATGTCAAGGATGCCAGCAATCTAAAAACGGAAAAAAATGAAATTCCATAAGTTGGAATTTTAAATTGAAAATTGGTCTTACTTTTTGACACAGTAGTATGTAATTAATCACGACAACAGTTTAAGCGAATTGATATATTTGAAATAACATCACATGAAAGCTTCGTTCTTGTAAATAAATTATATATGCGCTATATGAGCTATAATATCATTGTTATATATTTCGCCTTTTATGATATATTTAATAAAGAGATCTGCTTTTCATTGTTATGTATGAGATTAATTATTATTACATACATGGCAATTCTAGCATACTTTATATTTATTTTAAAAGTCAAATATCAATTATGCTTAATTCGATTACAGAAAATTCGATTTGCAGTTATAATTTGGTTGTGTATTATTGATAGTGATATAACCAAAAGATCATGTAGCACAAACAGAATGACACAGATCGATTAGTTTTGGTTTGTCGCATTACGGTGATTTGTGCACACTTTTAGGTTAATTAGATAGGGATCTACAGGGCACAGACCGAAAATAAATCATTAAAAACCCCAAACGAGTAAACGTTATAAATAACAAATTTTAGTATTGTCTTATATAATGTAGAAGATGTCTTCAACAGGCTAATTCAAAACAATAGGATAATTTATTTTCATTTTTTGATTATAAATGAAACACATTAAATATCTTGTAACAAATCTAGATCTTTCTAGATTTATTAAATGTAAATAAATCTAAGGGTCTTAATGATCAGTAAATAGCGCTCTGGTGACTTGTTCTATGCCCCCTTGTTCAAGTCCAGCGGCGCCATTGATGTTTGCATTGATTAGAAATCCACCTTAAACCTGTAGGTCCTGTCTAATACGGCTGTTAGGCGCAGGACTGACAATCCCACCATGTAAAAAAGAAAACTTCTCTTGCCTTGAAATTTGCCGGTAGACAGACGGCCTTGGCTCGCCATGGGGCCGTTGTGCCTTGTGAAGAAGAAGAAATAGATCTAGATACATCCGGTCTTTCTTGACTTCCACTCAGAGAGTCCCTCTGATATACTGTACGAGTGTAAGAAATTTTCTTACTGTAAACAATTTTTCTCAAGATCTTCAAATGTATGAGTGATTTTATATATGGTCAAAGATTCCTAATGTGAAAAGAAAAATCCTTTTTTTAAGTGCATTCATTGTCACTTTCAGAATATAATATCTTATGATACCATTCAAGTTTGAAATAAATTGGTGCAGAGCTATTTAAAGATACTGCAACAAAAGATGTATTCTTTTGTTATCTAAATCATATCATTCATAATTATTTAAACTTGCGACTTGGTAGCGACTTGGCACTACAACCCATGGTGGGCCAAGGCCATCCACCGACTGGCAGATTTCGAGACAGATGTTTTCTTTTACAGGATAGGGCTGTTAGCCATACGCCCAACAGTCGTGTAAGACCAGAACTTGTGGTTTAAAAGTGGATTTCGAACCATTTCAAACTTCCACGACACCGACAGAACTTGAACACTGTGACACCGAGATCGAGAACTAGTCAATCTGCCATTAGGCCCCATTTATAGCTATCACCCACGCATAAAAAGAAAAGTATAACAAATGAAAAGGATGTGAAGAGACTAGTTTCAATTTATAAAGAATGTTAAATCTCAAACCTTCTTTCAATACTGTAATATTCCTGGATAGGATCCAATAGGAAGAAAAAATTCAAAAAGTTGTTCAAGAATCAAATTTTTAAAGTTTTACATTAAAAGTAAATTTACATTAAATTTTAATGGTGTGTTAAATAGCAGGGATTTTTAAAAATCAGGAAAACTTTTTCTGCCCTTTTTATCTTGTCAGTATTTTATGATGTACTTTTCCTACAACACTTAAGATAAGGACGAGAAATGAACTGACCCTCGCCTGGATTAATTGCGCCGTAAATCTTTGTACGGCTTGGGAAGGATCAGATATAAAATTTTGAAGGATGGTCCATCAGAGGGTTAATCCTTGAAAATTTCGAAAAAAAAGAAAAAAAATTAATAAATTATCCACCATATTATGTATTTAGGGAGGTATCAAAAATAATGTTGCATCTATTTAGAAAAATTTAGCTTTTCACTGAAATGTATTCTTAATTTGTTTACAAAAATTAAATAACGTTTACGTAAATTACATCCACGTTACTCGTTACTTAATTACGTTACTCGTTTTACTGAAATTAAATAAGAGTGATAGAATAAGAAAAATGTAATTGATATTTTTAATTCATTTTCCACCATATGTAAATAAATATTTTTATTAATTATATAATTGGTTTATTTGAATATTAAATTATATTTTTAAACATTTTTATATACATTTTAAGTTTTTGAAAAGATTGAACTATTTTTTCTGCTCTATAAATTTATACTTTACTTAAATATAGTAACGCATTGCCATGTTAAAAATTTTTAGCAAGTATTTTGAAGCATTATTTTTCAAATTTACATATCGTAATACATGGGAATAGCTTTAAATAACTATAAGTACTAGTAGAACCTGATGGCCGAGTGACTAAGCGCCAGCGCTCTGTGCCACAGGGTTCGAGTCCCGGCGGCACCATGGATTTTTTAGATATTTGGAATCAATTTAAGCAGTAGATACCTGTTTAATATGATTGTAAAGCTGACAACTCTACACAGTAAAAAGTCAGCGTCATGGAGCCAAGTCAGACTTCTACCTACGGGTGCTCCAGAACAGAAGCTGCCCCACCCCCTTTCTATTCTTACATGAGACCACATGGGTTCTTGGAATTGGTCTAGATTTTGCTATCTGGATGGATTTATTATCCATCCATTGGATTCTATGGATTTTATTATCCATTATCCATTTATTTTTTTCTTATCCTACCAAGTTGGATAAGAAAGAACATAAGTACTAGCAATAAAGTACCTAATAATCAAAAATTTATAAGTTTTCGATATTGAAAAAAATAATTCAAAGATTAAATTGTAATTGATAAAAGTGATGTTATTTTATGAAAACTATTTTGTTGAAATGTAGATTTAATCAGAAAACGATACTTTAAAAGTTTTGAAGTTTTTAAAAGTCGTAAAATTTATAATTATGTATATATATCTATATATATATATAACAGATCACTATCCAAATTTTTAGTATACCCAAGTTTAGAAAACCGGAGATAAAAAAAAAATCAGTTGTGAATTTAGATTTGTTTATTTTGACTGGCATTCTAATTGACATTAATATGAAGAATCTTTTTGATTTGTAGCTTGGCAAAAACATTGCCTGCTCATTAGATTGTGGTTGATATTTGGCATGATGAGACTCAAACTATTATATTTGCATTTCTGCTATAACATGGAATTTGTTTCTCTCTAAATATCCTACTGTATGAAGCTGTAAGGTACTAAAAAACGCATGATATTTATCTGAAAAGTGACTCACTCGTCTATATTTACCTTAAATATATTTATCTTTAAATTTATTCGTTTTTCCTTCACTTTTCAACAAGGACGGAAGTTATGTGCAAGAAGAAGTATGTGTGAATTCTGTATTTTCATCTCCACATTAAATTTATGGGGGGAGGAAGGGTCTCCTGAGAGTAAATATTGAATATGACGATTGTGTTTTAATATTATTTTGCCATTGATTTCGAAAGACATTTAAAACCTTAGCAAATAATATATAAGTTATTTTAAATAACTGAATTATTTCTTTAATATGGATTTATTTAATTTTTAATATTCTAAAAATGAATGACTATTTAGTTACATCAATTTTCATTTTAAATTATTATTTATTTATTTCAATTTCATTTTTAAATTATGTTTTCACTAATAATTATAATTCCCTTCTTTATTCGCAATGCTTTTAAAAATATTTGCGTTAATTAAACACATTTAATATGGATATATGCTTTAATTTAACACAGTAATATGGATTTATTTATTTTTATACATTTAATATGGATTTACTTAATTATTTAACGTTTTAAAAAGAAATCGCTATTTAGTTACATCAATTTGTATTTTAAATTATTTAAATTTATTTATATCAGTTTCATACTTTTAAAGAAATGTCTTTATTTATTCCGTATTTTTATATTTTCCGTGTTCATTTAACACATTAAAAAAATGTGTAGAATCTAGGTATTATATATTTATTTTTGACATCTATTTCATAACAAAATTGTTTTAATAGAACTGGATCTTGAAAAATTACATTTTATCTATTAAATGGTTATAATTGTTGTAATTATATTTGCGTTAATTTAATACATTTTTTTAAATAAAATGGATATAATTTAGGTATTATATATTTATTTTTGGTATCTACTTCAAAACAAAATTGTTTTAACAAAACTAGATCTTGAGAAGTTGCATTTTATCAATTAAACGTTAATAATTGCTATAATTATATTTGCGTTAATTTAGCACATTTTTTAAACATATATTGAATTTAAGTGTTATTTATTTATTTTTGGCATCCATTTCATATGCATCATATATACACTTTCATATGGCATCTATTTCTAATTTTCTATTTATTTTTGTTTTAATAGATCTAGATCTCAAAAAGTTGCATTTTATCAACTAAATATTAATGATTATATTGGCTTTAATTTACACATTTTTAAATGAAATGGATAGAATTTAAAATATTTATTAGGTATTATATTATAGGTATTATATCTAATATATAAAATTCTCGTGTCACAGTGTTTGTTGCCAAACTCCTCGAAACGGCTCGACCGATTCTTATAAAAATTTTGTGCATATTTGGTAGGTCTGAATCGGCCGTAATCTATTTTTAAACCCCCTAAGTGATAAGGGTGGCCCACACCTAAATATTTTTAAAATTTCTTTAGCAAACCAATGTAGTGGCAACAATGTAGGTTTTTTATCGTTTAAAATTTACCAGTGAGGAGGCGCCAATCTTGCAACCCTGAATTTTCGCCAATTTCTTTATGGTTGCAATACTGCAATTAGAGAATTCGTAGCTTCATTTTCGAACAATATAATGACTATTTTATTGCTATTTCGATAATTAATTGCAGAATTCTTATTTGCACTAATTTCATCGTTGGAGTAAAAAGTTTGTTTCCACCACAGACGAAAGATATACCACAATAAAAGGATGGCGCCGTGTCTCGATGCCTGTACTACATAACCGTAAAATTCTAATGTTCTGAATATTATTGTTTTATGTACTACTTTAAATTTTGTGAAAATTATATTGTATGAAATTTATATTATTTCTATGAGAAATAAATAAAATGTATGTAAGTATTACCTGATTTGATTATCAATATTTTTTTATTTTCTAAGTTTGAATTTGAATTGGAATAAAATATATTGAATGAAAAGTTGTGAATCAAAACATTGAACTTTTCTATGCTTAAAGTTTGTCAACATGTGATGTATTTGATTAAGAATTCTAAAATGAAATGTGATCTACAAGATAATATAATATAGACAATATATTATTTTAAAGAAATGATGAATTTTCAAGGATTTTTGAAAAGTGTGAAAATGAAGTAAACTCTGCAATTATTTGATATATTAATAACATTAAAATTTTATAAAAGGTATTATAATAGTTGCAAGTTGAAAATCAAGGACATTTTATTTTAAAAACTTTTTGTTATTTGAAAAACAAAGAATTTGAGTTATAAATTTGAGTGATTTAAATATTGTCGAAGAAAATTGATAAATGGTACTTTAAGTTGGAAGTTATTTAAAGAAAACAACACAAATAAATAAGTGTTTATATTAATAAAGGAGAATTTAAAGCTCAATAACATTTTTATGTATGTACATTTGTTTTTGTTTATATTTAAAAGTTGGTTTTAATTATTTCTTATTTGAATTTTTATGCATTTTGTATTCATTCAAAACATCACAATAAAAATATTTCTGTTCTAAATGCTTTGAAACTTCATGTAAAAGTTTTCTTTAAATGTATGAAAGGAATAGAACATGGAAATTAACCTAAATTCATAAATTATTTTTATTTTAGTTTTTAAACTAAGAATTTTTGTAAATTTGTAAAAAAAAAAAGTTTGTGTCGACAAACTTTTAAGCATACAAAAATGTATAAATAATTGAGATATAAATTTGAAAACAGTATATTGCCTACATAAGGATATTCCCAGCATAAAAATACTTGCAAAGGAAAAACTATTCATGTTTTATTTATTTTTGAATTATAAAATTTTGCAACAATATCACATTTTTGCAATGTTTATCCATATTTTAAAGAATAAATTGTATAAAGAATAGTTAAAGTTGATATTTTTATGTGAAATTCAAAGGTTTTGAATATATTTAATCAAAACACTGGCAAAAAGGCTAAATATTTTAAATTCAGGTCATTTCATATTAAAAAGCCTTTGCAAATAGCAGGAAGTTGTAAAAAAAAAAGTTTGTCGAGCAAATTTTAACTTTTTCAAAACAAAGCTCAGAAAATATTTACAGCTTTAAGGAAAAAAAAAAAACTATATTTTTTAATAAATAAGACTATGAACTTGATCATTCAATGGTATTTTAATATATTTTACAACATTTTTAAAAGTAATATATCTAATTAAAAGTTGTTTTTAGCTTTTTATCAGAATGAATTTTTATGCTTTTTTGTTTTCATGTGAAACACCATAACACAAGTAATTTTGATCCAAATGCTACAAAACTTTGTATTTATGTTTTTCATAAATATTTACAGGGAATAGAAATCTGAAATGATTATAGCTACATAAATATATTTTATTTCAATTGTTAAACTTGGAATTACATGCAAATTTTGGAAGAATTTTGTGTCGACAGCATTTAAACTAGCACAAAATAATAAATAATAAAGATATAAATTTACCAGAGGTCTATTCACTGTAAAATGTTAGTACAAACAAATACAAACTTAGAAATTTAAAAAATATTGATTTGATTTCAGGTTTTGTAACAGTATCAATTTTTGGCCATTTTACCCTTATTTTAGCTTATAAAAATTAAAAAAATAATAATGAAATTTTTTCTGCGAAATCATTAGTTTTTTAGATACATTCAATCCAAAAATGTGTACAAAGATAAAAAATTTCAAAAAAATTCCTTCGAAGGTGTTCGTGTACCTTAAACGATCGTTTGTATTTGTATTTTATTGTGAATTTTTTAAAGTCTTTTCTTATTATATCCCGATTTTATTTTAATTGTATTGTATTTTTTTTTCAATTATCATTTTCAGTAAACGACCACCAAAACAATCTAACCTCAGAATCCGTGTTTCTCCCATGGGCAGCTGTATGTTGCATGCTCACGTGTTCGAAAACCATCGAATTTATTTATTTCGACGAAAGACAGACAAGAAATATTGTTCATTTCTTAGTTAAATGAAAGTAATGACTATTAAAAATTATATTACGTAAAATAATTATAAAACAGTCTTAAAAATCAACATTATCTACCTCATTCATTAAATTAATAAAAATTAAACATTTTCTATTCGTTGAAACTTAATTTGATCTTTTCATCATTCTTTACCAATCACTTCCTTAAAAATACCAATTATAGTATCTAATAATTGAACGAAATACAAGAAAGCCACAGCAACGCCTGGCCGGGTCTTCTAGTATAAGTATATATATTTATTTTTGGTATCTACTTCATAACAAAATTGTTTTAACAAAACAGGATCTCGAAAAGTTGCATTTTATCAATTAAATATTAATAATTATTATAATTATATTTGCGTTAATTTAACACATTTTTTTAAATTATGTAATTTAAGTGTTATTTATTTATTTTCGGCATCCATTTCATATGCATCATATATATGCTTTCATATGGCATCTATTTTTATTTTTCTATCTATTTTTGTTTTAATATACCTGGATCGTGAACAGTTTCATTTTATCAATGTTATAATAATAATTATACAGCGCTATTATTTACTTTCATTACAAGAGCCATCTATTACTGAATGTAGTACATAATTAAGAATCTGGTTTTTAAAAAAATATATTTTAATAGCCTGAATCTACTCTTCACGATAAATCATTCGTATTCAAAATAGGTGGAAGTCTTAATGCTTTGAACAGTTTAGGATCGTGTCTACAGAATCACATTCTTGCCAGAATCTCTCACGAATTTTAATTAAGGATGGCCATTCTTTGAATTTCGCACGCATGATTTTTTGTGCCTTTGAGCAACGTAGAAACAATTGCTATGAAGAGAAAAAAATAATAATTTTCAAAAGAAAAAAAAAAATGCAACAAAGTTAATAACGAATAGTAAAACTTTATGCCGAAACCCATTTAAAAACGTTTATTGGAACGAGGCCTAACGAATGTTTGCAATTCGAACGGGGGCAAAAAGCGATGGCCCAGAGGAGACAAAGAAACAAACGGAAGAATTGTTCGCAGGGAACAAGTAATTAGTTTTGCGTCCGATCGAAATAAAACGAAATCTAAAACAAAAGGGAACTTTGTTTTATTCCACTTTTATCTGGCCGTGCTTTACCGCCTAGAAAATGAAGACGATAGATAAGGCTCCGGTTTTACGATCGCATTATTATATCGAGCGGTTATTATGATTAGGCAGATCCAGAAGTCCTTTGGACGGATCCGATAACAAGTTTCCCCAACAATGACAATACAATTAGCCGTCGAAGCTTAGAGCGAGCTCCAAGATTTTCTTCATTACCAGCTGCCGCGAGGGGGCGTATCCTTTCTGAAATCGCGCTAAACATAGGTCCAGAACAATTGAAATTAAAATAATGCTTATGAAACAATATAGTCGTAGGTTCGTCTTTACTGTTTTGAAATTTAAGCCTTTAATTGAGAGCTATTTTAATTGCGAGTGATCCACCCTCAAAATTCTTTCTTTTTTTTTTTTTTTTTTTTAACTGCATTTTTTCAAGTATTCTAACATTTTCTCATTTTTAATTAGATTTTTTCTAGTTCTCGTTTGTATTTGAATCAAGAAAGTTATACATTTCTTCCATTTTATGAAAGTAATATATACATAAATAATTAAATATAGATATAATTTGGAAATATAAAGTTTCTTTCGCAAAGGAGAAATAGAAAGTTTTAGGACGAAATAGAATAGAATCTATGAATGAAAAAATCTCTTGTAAAATCATAAATAATAATAATAATAATAACGACCCAACTTTTGTTAATAATATTATTATTATTTTGAAAAAATTAAAAACATTCAATGAATTGCAGAAAAGTCGCGTATTAAAAAATCGCGTATTAAATTTTAAGATGGTCGAAATTACAATAATGCTTTATTTATTTATTATTATTGTTATTTTGAAAAATACGAATTATTTTGTTATTTAAGTCAAAACTGTCATTGATTCCCTAAATACATATACAAACTCTGACAAAATAATCTTCTCATTTAATAATAATCATTAATCTAATAATCATAATCATAATAATCTAATGACCCTTTTCTAAAATAATCATTAAACATTTAATTAAATTAAAATTAATCATTTTCCTAATCGTTAAACTTACTGCAGAAAAGTTTACTAGATTTTCTTAATAAAATAAATGCAAATTATTATTATAGAAATAAATATTTAAAATATTTTGCATAATTTTCTTAATTTTGTGTAAAAACTTTTATTTGGTGTACAATGTAATTTTAATTGATGATAATTTACAGAATTTATTGTTTTAATTCTAATGTTTTTGAAAGAAGAAAAATAGATACTTTTATAAATAATTCTCGTCTTATAGTTCTGATTAAATTAGATTAATATTTCTTTAAATTCCTTATTGTTTTATTAAAAAAATTATTTCATCTCTACAAGAAAACTTCTCAAGGTAGTTCAGTCTCTCTTTTTCGATTATTTTGGTTTTTTTTTCTGTAATTTTTTGTGATCTTAATAGGTTTTTTTTTTTTTTTATTGTATGTGTGTTATCTTGGTGTTGTTTTTCACCTTTTATGTCTGATATTATCAAAAACTTTTAATATAAAAAGAATATAAAAATAAATTTCATATTCAGGATACATTCAAAAGGCCTTCGGCTACTTTTTTTTCATTTGTTTTTGCAATTTATGAAAGAATTCAGGAAAATTTATTAGTATATAAGTTTTAGATAATGGTTTAATTATTTAAGCAATGAACAAATGCGTCTTTTGAACTGCTTTTTTTTTATTATATAAATTATCTTTTTGAAATTTCCAAATCAGATATGTAAATAAATTGAAACAAATAGTATTTAAATATTATTTTAAAATTTATAATAATTAACAAAATTATATCGTATATTTTAAGCATTCATTTGTTAAAAAATATTTTTTGTTTTCTAAATGTGTTTTTTATTTCATCTTAATCTGAACGCTAATTTGTAAAGTTATTTTCGAAATTTTGAACCAGCTAATGATTTTTTTTTACAAACAAAATTTGTAAAAAAATATGACCTATTTTATTTATATATATATATTTTTAGAACTATAATTTGTAAACTTTGAAATTCATAAGTAGATTGATAAACAAAAATAATATTTACAAATTGAAATTTTTGCATTCAATAAACTTCAAAAATGTTTGTGTATTTATATTAAAATTTCTATTAATTAATTAAAATTGTATTAAAATAAATTTTATTTTTGAAACAAATTTTTATTTAAAAAATTGAATCGAATTCTTTATTTCTCTTCATTTCCTAAGTGAAAGCAAATTGAAAAACAAATTTCGTATATATTATAATACGGTGGTTTCTGAAAAATTAGTTTCACTGTGTAATATCTGTCATAATATTATTTGATGTTTTTATTTATTTTTGATGTTATCTTTCTTGATTTCTGAACTTATTTCTAATAGACAGCATACGCTTCATTTGAGATAGCTACTGAAATATTTCCTCATCAAGTATTTTTGAGATTTTTATAAATCAGAAATTAATTTTGGTTAATGCATTATTTAAATATTAATCCTTATTTGAGTAATAATTTGAAAAAGAATTTCATTGAATTAAGAATAAATGTATTATATTCGAAAACCTTTTTTTTTTTTTTTTTTAAATTGATACAAATTAAGTTTTATCATAAATCATCAAATTGTTCCTCTGTTGAATTTTTTTTTTTTTTTAAAGAAAATTATGTTAAAGAATTTTATTTACTTAGATATTTCATTTTATTAAAATAAAAATTTGGAAAATTTTAATAAAGTTAAAAGAATATAAATTTGTTTTTAATTTAAGCATAGTGAGTGTTGTTTTTTAATAATATAAGAAAATTTTAGAACAATTTATTTAAAAGTACCACTAAGTAGGTTTTTTTAAAACTAATTTTATAATATTGCAGAATTAACTTAAATTTTTTGAAATTATTGTATTTATTAATAATTAATTTTAATATTTGGTTTTAAGAAATTGTTAAGAAAGCAGCTTAATAATATTTTTATACGAAGAGTGTACATAGTTTTGTTTATTTCTATCCATTTTTTAGCACTATTAAACAAATGTATTCCTTTTTTATTTTTTGATATTTTCATATGATAAATAGTTTTATTCAAGCCAATTAATTAAAAAAATTCGATGTTCCTTTATATCATTTTTTATCTGAATTCAATTGTATATAAAAAGCAGTAAATTACAAAAGAAGTTGTATAAATATTATTGTGTTGTCTTTAAATGCTTTTTAGAAACAAATTTTATGAATAATACATAAATCACTCGATTATTTTTTGTTTATGTTACTTATAAAAACTAAATTGCTTCTGTATTTTACTTTGAAAAATATTAAACAAAATTTCAAGCCTTTTCAAAAGATAACACTTTATTTGCTATGATGTTCTGTTTTAAGATACTTAACAAACGTCTATTTTATCTTTCTTTAAAAAAAAAAAAAAAAAATTTAATAAGCAATTAACAATTATTAACTGTCAGTTATTTATTTTGAAATAATTAAAAATATTAATAAGCTATCAAAGAGTTAAGAATATATGAAGCAAAACTTTTTCTATTTTAATTTTATTATTATTATTATTATTTTTTTTTTTTTACTACAGCTATCATTATTCTTACAAATAAAAGTAACTTAGCTAAAAAAATATAGTTGACAAAAACTACCCATTTATAATTTCCTGTCTGTCAAAATTGGAGAATGGATTTAAATAATTTATGGGAAAAATTATATTTAATAAATAAACAATTTTCGTTGATTAAGAAAAAAAAAAAACCTGGGTTATACTTTTATAATTTAAAGCATTTTTTTTTTTCTTCTGAAAATATTCCCATGTTATTAACTAAAGTTTTTAAAATAAAATTCATAATAAATCTTTTGAATTTTAATAAAAAATTAAATGAATTTAAAATTTGTTAAACCACTATTTTTTCCTGTATTTTTTATAAATTAATTAATGCAATTAAATTGATATATTTTTATGTGATATATTTGATATTAATATAGTCGATATATTTGATAGCTTTAAATAGTTGATATATTTTTTAATGTTTTTCAATTATAAGAATCATTATTTATTTGTGTTAATTCTTGTATTAGGTTATAAAGACTTCTTTTGTTATTTTTTAAAGTTACAAACTCAAAATAATAAGGGAATATTGTGATAAATATCTACTGCTTAGAGAAATAGCTTATATATATATATTTCAATAATAATAATTATTTATTTATATCTATTCTAGTATTCAAGTATAAATACTATACTTTTTATTTTTAAGGCGACAAATGCAGAATAATTTTAGAATACCAAATAACACTATCGGTTAGAAATCGTCAACGGCCGAGAGGAAAGATTTTCTTCAATGTGGAGACGACCCCTCGGGCTTCCGTGAACCGTCAGTGATTGGTTCGCAGCGCCAACGCCTCGAGTCAGATCCCCAAATTTGCTTCCTAATTTATGTCTACGGCAAAATTACGTTTTGAAATTATAGCGGAGGAAGAATTTCTCATAACTGTCAGAAGGCGGTGGTTGTTTATTTGGCGCTGTTTCACCCGATCGGAGCCCCCTCTAAATATTTAATTTCAAAGCGGAATAAATCAGGCCGGCCCAGAATTAAGTCGCCAAAGCCGCGCAGCCGAAGCAATTAGGGAAAGTTTTCGCCCCGCCATGATTTACTCGTCTTACTGGCCGAGTCAAAACAGCACTGTGTCGAGATAAGCTGACGCGTGTTTTACATCGTGCCTTATTAAAGTGAGAGATTTATCCGCTCTCGCTGCCTCAGATAAGCCTT
This sequence comes from Caerostris extrusa, assembly GCA_021605095.1. Classification (NCBI taxonomy): domain Eukaryota; kingdom Metazoa; phylum Arthropoda; class Arachnida; order Araneae; family Araneidae; genus Caerostris; species Caerostris extrusa. The sequence continues at coordinate 61,432 of BPLR01002485.1, forward strand.
CGTTCGTCTCACGTTCCGAGATTCCTATTATGATGATTGTGCTACGAATTCCTTTAACCTCTCAATTTTCTGATGTTTTTTTTTATAATGCATACTTGCATTGTATGTATTGCTAATAAAACATTGAATTATATGCAAATATGAGATTATGGGCAATGCTTAGATGAAAAATTTAACTGAAATTTGAAATTTTTCAAGCCACAAATCCTTTCGCCATACATACATATCTGGATATAATTGTTTTCTGTACTTAAGTATTAAAGGTACCTTGGCGACAGTTGCGCCAATAAAGAGCACACGCTCAACCGCAGCTACTGATTTTTGCGGTTTTAAGTGGCATCAATCTATTCTATTGGTTTGGTAACCTTAGTAGCTGTTAGATTGGCGACACTTAAAAACCGCCAAGGTACCGTTAATACGTAAGTACCTTGTTTTCAGACTGTAACAAATGCGCACAAAAAATTTTGTATTTTTTAAAATTAAATTAAATTTATATTCAATTTAGAAATCATAATCAGTATTCAAGATATATGATTAACAGTTTTTACCTATGAAATAAGGACTATCGTTTTTGGGAACGGAGTTTTTGGTGTCCTTGACAACTTTCAATTTTTGACATTACCACTGGTTTACCATTTGAATATTCAAATGTGTAATTTTTTTTTTTTTAATTACTTTATATATATATATATATATATATATATAATATTTTTCACGAATTTGTTTTGAAAATGTAATGAGCTAATCTTTTATGAGCTAATAATTATGCAATTAAACAATGTAAAAGACAATTTTATTTCATAGTGATAATAAGATTTTTAAGAAAAGAAAATTGTTTGGAATTCTATAGTTTTTAATTTTTAAAATTGTATTATATGTTTTGTGCTTATATTGAATTCTAAATTTTATGGGTAACCTATATATCGTCTCATTCGCTTATTACATATTTTATATTTTATTTATTTCAAATATTATGACATTGCATATACTTAAAATTTAATTCTAAAATTCAAATTTTTAATATTTTTTCATTGTAATATACATTAACACGAGTAATAAATGAATTTTATTGTAGTTTAAATTTGATACAAATTCATCCAATCACACTCTAATATATGAATAACAGAACAATATAATATAATAGAACAACTTAAATCCATATGAAATTTAATTGTTATATATTTATTATACATTGCAAATTGTTAAAAAAAAAAAATTCATTCCAGATGATTAAGTTTTGAGAATTTTCTTTACAAAATGAATATATTAAATAATATAATCATTATATAGCATTGAGTCACAAAAAAAAAATACTATAATTAAAAATAGAAACCATGTATTTTTAATAACACAAATATTTTCTTCCAAGAATACTAACCTTATTTATTACGTTGCTCAATAAAATGAGTTAAATATTATTCTCATTTAAATCATTGTGTAAATTTAACCAAATGATTTAGTACACAATACTGAAATTCATTAGGATTTTTACTCAATAACTGTAAAGTTCACAGAACTTGGTTTGTTTAGTCATTGGACATAAGTAGCTCCGTTTATAGTAAATTCTATGTGTATAAAAAATTAAAAATTTAATTTTTTATATTTTTTTTCTCTATGAAGTGAATTGATACTGAAAAGTGTCTCATAACATTTGGATAACATGGATATGGATATGGATAACAAGATCATAAATAGATGCCATGTAATGATAACATGACCATTACATGGCATCTATCCGTCCATCCATCTGTGGACTTCATATAGTATTACTTAGTGCTATTTAAAGTCCACAGACAATAACTAAAATTTAAAAAAAAAAAAATGAAACCATGTATTTTCAGTCGTATAAATATTTTCTTTGCTATTTTATTCCAAGAATGATAAACTTATTTATTATGATGCCCATTAAGAATATTATACTGAAATTCACTAGAATAACATAGCAAATTCTATGTTTATAAAAAAATTAAAAATTAAATTTTTATGTTTGAAGTGATTTAAAACTGAAAAGTGTCTCATATATTGGAAAATATTTGGATAACATGGATATGAATTTGGATATTGGATATCATGACCCAATAACATTTATCATACAGTCAGTGTAAATAAATGCAGTTTTTTTGTATTAATAATGAAAAATAATTTATTACATTTTTTATAATAATAATAATTTATGGTACTTACGTATTAACGGTACCTTGGCGACAGTTGCGGCAATAAAGAGCACACGCGCCAACCGCAGCTACAGATTTGGCGCCAATCTACACTTAAAATTTTTGTTCCAAAAAATAAAAAATATATATGAAACACTTCATTTAAAATCAAAAAGCTTTCAAAATAATTTTTATTCCAAATAATAAAGATTGGCGACACTTAAAAACCGCCAAGTCTGTCGCCAAGGTACCGTTAATACATAAGTACCTAATTTATTAATGAAAAATAATTAATATTAATTGCAAATTTATTTGTATTACAATTTTTACTCAACAACTGTAAAGTACCTACACAGAACTGGGTATATGCAGTCATTGGTTATAAATAGCTCCGCCTATTTCTTTGTGTTATTTATTTATTTTTTTTGTTAAAAAATATTTTTATACTACATTAGCTTATTAATTGCTATTGAGAATTTTTTAATTGTTCAGAGACTTAGCTACAATAGACTAAATTTGGAAATTTTTGTATTAATATCAGATATTATAGCTATTATATTATTGGTTTCATATTTACAGTTAAAATATAATTTGTCGAATATTTAATATCCGTTAGATGTAGTAATATTAAACTATGCTTTGTGTTTTATTTAAAATTGAAGAAAACTGTTTTTAAATTGTCTATTACTGTTTGGTACAATGTTTGACTGCTTGGTATTTATCCAATAAGCGAAATCGTATAACTAGCATTGCTCGTACTGTGATTGGCTAGTTTGAAACCAATTCGGTGTTTCAGCCAATGGCCGTTCCAGAACACAAAGCACAAATAGAAGACAATATCTTTGTTGTAAAGATTTCAATATGAATTTTTATAAGATTAAAATGTAAAAAAATACTTAAAAATGATTTTCTACATTTTGAAATAATCATTGCATTAACACATTTTATTGTATATATACATTTTTGGGTATGTATTATTCTAAACTTAATTTATTCTATTAACTAATTCAGTTTTAAAAGTAAAAATTAGTGTTTCTTTTAATTCTTCTATTTTTTTTTTTTTGTCATTATAAAAATATCTGTATTTGAACCTTTTGTAAAATCCATTTCTTAAAAATTGATCTAACAATACAATAGAAACATAGTATTTTTTAAATACTTACCATGTATTATGCAAGAATGATGCATTAGAAAATAGTAGATCAGACAGGGCAGATATTTGAGACATATAAGAAGAAACAATAGTTATTTTGAAATAACCTAATAATAATTTGAGTATTATGGTAATTCCTTTGAAAAAGAAATAAATGTTTTTAAAAATATAATTTTAATTATGGTACTAAAAATATTTGTTATCAAAAATAATTATATTAAAAATGTTACATTAATTTCTCAATATTGACTTAATTAAAACCCCCTTAATTTATTGCCAAAAAAACTGCATTTAGATTTTCTCTCAGAAACAATGAGTTCATATCTCAACCAATCAGATAATTTTGCTATTTAAAGCTGTTTTCCTATTGGTCTAAATATGTGATCCTTATTTTTCTAAGTAAGATATGCATTTTAAGCTTCTGAGTGATAAAATAATTGCATTAATTCAACTTATCATTATCCAGTGCATGATATTCCATTTAAATAAAGATGAGTTGATGCTAAATTCTATATTTAATATTCAATAAATAAACTGCACATTTAAAAAAAGTTGCTGTTGATATTCTGTTTGTGGAATTGGTAAATGAGATCATGTAGGCTGTATAAAAAAAAAAGAATGATTTTTTTTTAAAATTTGGCATAAACATTCTAACACATAATATAAGAATAAAATTAGTATCTTATATAAATTAAAAGAATAATTTTAGATTCCTCCTATTTTTCCTACTTTAAATAAAAAAATATTTTTAAGATTGAACTATTGATTTGACTTAAATATTAAAGTTTTTATGATTCTATTCTAGATTTTATTCCATTTTTTAGAGTTGTTATAGAAATATTAAAGAAAATTAATGAAATTTTATTGAAAACATAGTTTTGGAAATTTCAAAGATATCGTTGTTTGATAGAATTATCTTATATAGAATATCTTAGAATTTCAAAGATATCGTTGTTAGATAAAATTATCTTAGAATTTAATTAGTAAATTTATTAATGCCTTTATAAATAAAAAATTACATTATTTTTGTCATTTTGAAATAAAAGAAGGCACATATCTTTTAAATTTATGTTATGTTTTCACAATGTCAGCTGCCTTTACAATGTCAATTTTATTTACATTTATTTACTTTACAATGTCACACTTTGAATTGTAACATGAAATACAACTACAAAATAAAATATCGAATTACTTTACTTTAATAAAACCGCAGATAATTTAGAAGATGATCTAAATGAGCTGAAATAACACAATTAATTATTTACATTGAAATCAATATGATTATTATTTATTAAAATGAACAGAACAAAATTTATGCATTCAAAAGATTACCGCACTCTTTTAAATGCATGCATATTACTAAAATTGAAATTCTATTATTTCAAACGACAAAAATTACATTATTTTTGTTATTTTGAAATAAGACAGATGTCTTTCAAATTTGTGTTATGTTCTCACAATGTCAGCTGCATTTATTACAATGTCAATTTTATTTACTAAACACTTTGAATTTTAACAGGAAATAAAACTAAAAATAAAATATCGAATTACTAGTATTTCAGTGAACCACAAATAATTAGATAATTTCTAAATAAGCTGAAATAACACAATTAATAATCTACATTGAAAAAATATGATTAATTTTTTATAAACAGGATAGCATTATGAGTTTAGAGATTTTGCCACAATCTTTTGAATGCATATTCATTACTAAAAATTAGTAAAATTGACAAATTAAAGCGAAAAACTCTTAGCTTTAAGTAATTAATAACATACATTTTCAGTATCAAACCATGAATCTCTACAGATGACATCTAAATTCAAGTGAAAAATAATAGTAATGATGACACATATTTTCATCATCAAACCGCGGATCTTTACAGGTGACATGTAAATTAAAATGAAAAATCTTGTTTTTAATTAATTAATAACATACATTTTCAGTATCAAACCACGGATCTTTACAGATGACATCTAAATTTGAAAAACTTTTAGCTTTTAAGTAATTAATGACATACATTTTCAATATCAAATTAGGGATCTTTACAGATGACATCTAAATTAAAGTGAAAACTTTTAGTTTTTAAGTAATTAATGACATACATTTTCAGTATCAAATTAGGGATCTTTACAGATGACATCTAAATTAAAGTGAAAAACTTTTAGTTTTTAAGTAATTAATGACATACATTTTCAGTATCAAATTAGGGATCTTTACAGATGACATCTAAATTAAAGTGAAAAACTTTTTAGTTTTTTAATTAATGACATATTTTCAGTATCAAATTAGGGATCTTTACAGATGACATCTAAATTAAAGTGAAAAACTTTTAGTTTTTAAGTATTAATGACACAGTATCAAATTAGGGATCTTTACAGATGACATCTAAATTAAAGTGAAAAACTTTTAGTTTTTAAGTAAATGCTAACATACATTTTCATTACCAAACCACGGATCTTAACAGATGGCATCTAAATTAAAGTGAAAAACTAAGTTTTTAAGTAATTAATGACATACATTTTGAGTATCAAAACGGATCTTTACAGGATATCTGAATTAAAGTGAAAAACTCTTAGTTTTTAACTAATTGATGACATACATTTTCAATATCAACCCACTGGATGTTTACAGATGACATCTAAATTAAAAGTGAAATTTATAATAAACATTTTCAGTATCAAACCACGAATCTTTACAGAGGACATCTACTTGTATTATACCTTGGTTCTCTTCTCGAAATTTTCTTTTCAATTTATCCGTGTTTAAGACGACGTTAATTTTCCCTTTATATCTTCAACGATCCAGTCTATGGTCGAACAAGGTGGCGATAGTGGGTCAGTTTCCACCAATGAAGAGTTTGCCGTCTTGCGAATGGTTTGTCCCTCAATCCGATTGCTCAGAAAGTGGCCCAAGGGAACCGGACAGAGGGGGCCCTTTGTATTTGGCGGAAAGAAAGAAAGTGTACAACTTCCGCACTTCTGGTTTCTATTTCGATAAGTGTCTCTACTCATCTACCTTATTATTTTTAGAGGTTCTATTCAAGGGACCACTTCGTGACTTTTTCATTTCGTGTCCATGTCTAATGAAGATTCTTCTTTGTGACTTGCACAAGGATGATAGTGATTCAAAATTTCCACAAATGTTTACTTCTACGTCTCTGGCATAATTATATATGTTGATGTAATTTAAGCTTTTTAATTAAATATAAGATAGGAATGTACTAGGTTTCAACTTGAAGCCTTCCACAAATTTTATGTACAGTATGCAAGGAAGTGGAGGTCATCTGTTTCAGGAAGAGTTTCAAAAAGTGAGGCTGGCATTTAAGAAAAATCTAACTTGGAATTCAGAAAATGTGACATATGTTTTTGAAAAATATTTCGTGTTATCAAATATGAAGTATATTTCAGAATAATACGGCCTATAATTCAGGGAAAATTTGTCACGTAATTTAAAAAGAATGTCACTTATTTCAGCAGTTCTTACAATAACTGGTTTTATCCATCTTAAGTTTAACGTTTAAAAAAAAAAAAAAAAAAAAAAGAACATTCACAAACTAGTTTGAAAGGGCAGATCAAATAGAAATTATAAAAAAAAATTACAATATTTCTCCTTATATTATGAATCTATATTTTCAATAGACGAAGGTGAAACACAAGATTCATTGTAATTTGTAGGTTTAAAATTAATTAATTTAATTGAATTGAATCTAGATGAATAATATTTTTAAATTAATTAAATTTTCGTTCATTACACTATAACAACAAAAAAAAGTGATCTAACGGAAAAAACAAATTTAGAATTCACGTTAATCTTTAAAATCGTCACATAATAGAAAACTTTTTCTTTCAAAATATAACAAACAAGGATTATTTTAGTAAGCATTACATGACAATTTTGAATCAATATAAGTAATGATTTCCCCATATTACTCGATATCAGATGTATTAAATAAAATAAATAAACTTTAAAAGATATGTTTATTAATTGTATTTATATATTATCACCTACCATAACACAGACATTTGATTTATAACAAAAAAAAAAAACCCTAAGTTAATAATTCTTTTTCTTATTATTATTTAACATTCTGTTGAAAAAAAAAACCACTTCAATATTTTATAAAAACTCGCATTAGTTTTATCATGTATACCACTGGGTTTCAAATACTTGACACTAACCCACATTCACATATTTATAGAGTATTTTTATTTCAAGAAAACATAAAACAAACTTTATTTTTTAATAAATTCATCTGTCAATAAAATGCTATTCTTGTGATTCCGTGTTTATGAGTTATACTTATTTATTTAAAAAGATAATATAGTGCGCATTATATAGGGTACATCAAAACGGATAATCTTTTTTTTAATTTCTCTAAACTAAATATATTTTAATAACAAAAACAATAGCTGAGCTAATTGTTCTGTTAATTTTAAACTTATTTTTTTTTTATTACGAGAGAAGAGTGTTTAGTTTATTGTATTAAAGAGCTACTTCAAACTTTATACTAATTGACAAGGAAAATATGAGTTGCCTTAAGAGAATACAATTTAGCTGTTAAATAATAATAATAAAAAAATGTACAATAAGATATTTCTACAATATATATATATTTGTAACCACCCTAAGAGTGAAACTTTTTAAGGCCTAAAATTAGTTACCAAAGAATTATACGCCTCTCCACCGTTTAGACTGGCATTACCATAAATCTCTGCAATTGTCTCTCTGTTTTTTTTGCATCTCCACGGATCGTCATAAATGATATGTTGTGATTAAGTTAAGCGGGGAACTGGTAAGAAAAGGTGTTCGGCCTCGCTTAACAGCGCAC
>BPLR01002486.1:0-19635 GCA_021605095.1 Caerostris extrusa
TACAGAGCGCTAGCCACTCGGCCATTCAGGTCCTCTGTTCTAAACTTAAATAGCTACAAAATTTTTATAATACAATTTGTTTTATTAATGTGCAATAACAAAAAATCACATTGTTTTATTCGTAATATTTTCCATGAGTTGTAAAATTGTGTGCTAATAATAATTTTGCAAATGTAAATTTATTATAATGTAAAAATTGCAGTTTTTCGTTTAATTGTATTTAAACATTGATATTGTTATAAAAGAAAATTGAGACAAAAATTTTGAGAATATGACTTATTTATTATACCTATTTTAACAATATAATAAATAAAAAAACGTATGTAGAATTAAAATTTTTTTTTAATAAAATTATGATTTTTATACTATACATCAGAAAATCAGGAATGGATTCATCAATGGAAATGGATTTAGAGGGAAAAATTTGTTATTTATTCTTTAAAAACAGAGTATTTTGCAAGTACTGTAAAACACTTATTAAATTAATATAATGACATGCTTCAAACACAGTATTTATTGCTTTTTTATATTTAATTACATACTTTTATTATATATAATGAAATAAATAATATGAATGTGCCAAATAAGATGACCAACACGCGGCCCGCTTGAACATTTATCCGACTGTGAGTTTTATCAGACTTATAAAAATATATTTATTTTATAATGGAAAAGTAGAGAAAACCAATGTATTAAAAAAAAAATACATTATGTGTGCATCCATATATTCAAAAAATTAACTGCGAAATTATGAGAAAAATTAACTTGATCTTAAAAATAATATTCTTGCGAATATATGACAGATATTGCCTGTTTTACTTTATGAGTTTACATTTATGAGTTCGCAGAATAATTAAAAGTATATTCTGGGAAGTCATGAAGTGCGCGCATCTTGGAACATCTAATATATCAAGCTCTGTGTTTCAATTTAAGCTGACCTCAGTGAAGTGTCCATCCCTAGATACGCACCAGTTGATTGTTTGATAGCAAAAAGCAAACCAGATTCTTAAGTTCAAGTTGTTAGCGCTTTTGGTACAACTTACACCTCTTACTCATTCTACCGAATCTTTTTCTAAAATGAAATTGACCAAACACAAAATATGCTTGAACCTAACGGACGCTAACCTGCAGCATCAATTACAATGCGTAAATACCCAAATTGAGATCGACTGGCAAAAGCTAAATGAAAGAGTGAAAAACAAATATCGCACTACTAAAATAAATATTTTTTTAATTATTTCCTTTTTTTTTATTTCATTTATATTTATATATTTTTTGTAGTTCATTTTCAGTGTTATATATTACTTTACAATGTGCTTTTTAGTATCATTGTATTATATTATCATGTTTTATAAGAATAATAGTCAACACAATAACTCATTATGTTTCAATTTTCACTTCAAAAATGCCTATAGTGAGTCTAAATCTAATATGGGGATATACAATTGTATATGCGGCCCGCGGAGTTATGAAGTGTTTCAAAAGTGTCCCGCAAAGATCTTAATAATTAATATTTTTCTTTACATACTCTATTCTGTAAATGGTCTGCATTTTTCGTTCTGATTTTTTTTCGTAAGGCAAGCTGTATATTAAAACATATTTCTTAATTATATTAGAAAATTAATAAACAAAATCATATTCGAAAAAAAATTTATGATATTTATTTGTGTTACAAAATTATTCTTTTCACTTCATATCAAAATGGGAAAAATACATCTGTCTTTCTGGGAATTAAAAGAATATATAATATTCATGCGAGAAGTTTTTATGAGAATCTAGCTTTCCAGATATTCGATAAATTAAAATGACATGCCCGAAGGCTTCACCTCTGATTTGGTGCCGCGAGAGCAAACCCCTCCAACATACCTAAGAACCCGACTCGGACGCCATGCAGCATAACTGGCCGGGCAAGGTGATCCAAACCCCACCTACCACCTACCTACCTAACCTTACCACCACATTTATTGAAAAATAAAATAGATACAAAAATACAATACAATTCTCTTGGTTTTACAAAAGAGAAAAAGACAAGCCAAAACAGCTGCAGATACAAAAGACGAGATACAGACAACAAATACTGGGACGAACACAAAATCAATATAACAAAAATACAATAAATGAAAATAAAAAAAAAAAAAAATACATATTTCTTTGCAGTAGTGCAGAGTCCATTTCTCCCTGGCGGGAATTAAAAGTTCCTTCTGGAGAAAGTAAATGTATTTTGCATGAAACCTTTTCTGTTTATGGGGATGTCCATTTCAAAGTTCTTAGGTGAATCAGTGAGTTGGATCATCTTCAAGATGTCTTCGATGGGCTGCAGTGCTGATTGAAGTTTGATCTTCATAATTTCAATCAGACCCATCTTAGACTTGTTGTTTGAGAAGATAAGGTTCATGAAGATGGAGTTGTGGTTTAATGGGAGGTGCTTGGACCTGATGCTGTTCAAAAGAGGCAACTGGGTAGATAATGTGTTGCCTGTCTTCTAGGATGACCACATTGTTAGGAAGGGGACTTGTTAAAGAGCTCTTGCTTGGTGGGCGCCTATAGTTCCGTGACCAGTAATAAGCTGGTTTAGAAAAAGTCGCCTTGGATTCTATTTTCCTTCACTTCCTTGTAGAGCTCGAAAACGTCTCTGCCTTTTGTAGAGTGGAGCCACTTAGATTACCATTCAGCCATTATGTTCTTGTGTAGTAGCTTTTTAACTATGGATGGGGTAAAGTTACTTGGATGTCTATTGAGGGTTCGTTAGTTGCAGATTTTGCTAGGAAGTCTGCCCTTTCGTTTCCCTGCAAACCCACGTGTGAATCCAGTGAAGGTGAATTTTTACCGTTAAGATTGCAAATGGAATTTCTAAGTTTGATGACTAGGGTCCTAGGTTATTGACATTTTCCAAGGCTTGGAGTACTGATCTTGAGTCCGTAATGATGTGGGCTTCTTCCAGGTGGTTTATGGAGAAGTACTCTATGGCCTTAGATATTGCCAAGAGTTCTGCCATATACACAATGGTGAGCGCCGATTCTGAAGGTGTTGTAGTCAGCTTCGATGTTATTGTTGTACACCACGAACGCGCCTGCAACTTTATTGTTCATTTTGGACCCGTCGGTGAAGATCAGTACCCCTTGAGATCATTTCTGTAGGAGTCCATGGGATTGAGGAACAATTCCACGGAAGAAGAATCGGTTTAAGGAACGAGAGCGAATGTGGCTGAATGACAGTTCCCTTGAGTGCCGAGCTCCTTGTTGCCATGCTTGAGCTGGAACATCCTGATGTCATTTTTGAGCTTAATGTCCAGAGGTGGAATGCCTGCGAGGACTTGCAGAGCCTCTGTTGAAACTGAGCTATAACATTTAGTTACATTTAGAAGGCCTATCCTTTGCAGTTGAAGCACTTTCAAGTTGAGTTTAACCTTGTCTTGGTACCAAACCTCATGACCGTAGGAGATGATGCGGTCAATGACTTTAAGAAAGATGTCTTTTTTTACTTTGGGGTTGAGCCCCAGGTGGCTCTGGTGATCCTATGTAATTTATTCTGTAGGTTATTAATCTTGTCTTGAATATTGTTTAGATGAGGGATCCAATTAAGTTTAGGGTCGATGTAAAGTCCCAGGTACTTGAGCCGACTGGTAAATTTGATCTTTTCTCAGCAATTTTAATGGAGGGAATGTGGGTGAATTTCTTGTGGGAGAGAATGGTGAAAAAGCTTTTGTCGTCGTTTATGGTCATGAGGTTTTTATTGGTCCAATCTTCTAGGGTCTTTAAGGGGGCTTTACTGTCGTTCGTGAAACAGTAGGATGCTGGCGCTTTGATCATAATGAGGAGATCGTCTGCAAAGGCTTGGACTTTGATATTTTCTCCAAAATCTATTTGTAGGAAATCGTTTATGAAGATATTCCACAGGATTGGTCCAAGGCAAGAACCCTGTGAAATACCCGTGTTGTATTTCTTGAACTGTTGATGAAGAATCACCGATCTGTTATTTAGGAAGCTAGCAATAATGTTTTTTAAATAAGATGGGATGCAAAGTTTGTTGATCTTTTCAATGAGGATGTTCCAGTCTACAGCGTTGAAGGCGTTCGCCATATCAATTGATATGAGGCATGTAAGATGTTTGGTGTTATTATCAGCTCTGTGGAAGTCAAGGATACTCTTGAGGGCAAGGATGGTGGATTTATTTTTCGGAAACAGAATTGGTTTTCGCTGATGATGTGGTTTGCTTCCATGTAGGAGGAAAGCCTATTAGTGATGACCTTATCGAGAATCTTTTCCCAGCTAGGAAGAACGCAGATTGGCCGGAAGTGGGATGGATGGTCCAGATTCTTGTTATCTTTATCCAGAAGGATTATCCTTGCGATCTTCCAAGCCGCGGGAAAGAAACCGTTTGCGAGAAGGTGGTTCATAAGGTCTGTGAACCAGTCTTTGTTGACCAGAAAGATTTCTCTGATGATTTCTCCTGGTAGACCGTCTATCCCCACAGCCTTTCTAGGTTTTATTTGTGTGATTACCGATTCAACTTCTTTACAGGTGAGTGGAGTATATGAAGAGCAATTTGTAGGCAGATTTCTTGGCGAAGGGGTCAGCTATCCGTCGGCCCATGGAAAATGATAGTCTAGGATATTATTAACTGATTCAGTCGTGCTTTCGGAGGGCCCTCCGGCCTGGTTGGTGATTGGTTTATTAATAGAGCTTCTTTTCTTTTCATTTGTTAGGATGTTGTAATTTCGTCCAAAAATGTTGCTGTTTGTAATGGAGGTGATAAACTCTTTGAATTTTGTTCTTTTAGTCGTTAGGATGAGGTTTTTATATTCTGCCAGGTTCTTTTTGAAGATGGCTTTCTTTAAGGAGCGGATATTTTGGTCAGTTTCTTTTTGGAAGCGTCTTCTCAGGGCTATTGTTTTCTTCTTTTTAATTTCTAATTCTCCAGTCCACCAGATGGCATTTCTCCTTTTTATGTTAAGGTTATTGTTTAATGAGGTGGATTTGAATGAGTTTTCTTGAAAAATGGAGTCTTGGATGTTATTGATGTATTTATTCAGCTCGCCTGCAGGAAGTTGGCTGAAGTTGAGGTTTTGACTAATGATCTTGTGGATGGAGGTCTTAATGGAGAACCAGTTGTATTGATTAATGCGAATTTTATTGTTAGGAGTAGATCCTTGTATATAGTTCGTGCATTGGAAGTGAAGGATGTTGTGGTCACTTCCGGTGACTTCGTCCAGAATATGTAGCGTGGTCTTATAATATAGGTTTTTTGTGATCATGAGATCTATCCAACTATCTCCCCTATTCGAGGAGAAGGTTGGGAGGGAGTCTGGTGAGTTTTCGATGAAAAGCTCATGCTGTTGGCAGAATGATAGCAGCTTTCTGCCTCTGCAAAGTGTGAATTAAAATTCTCTAAAATTTCATTGGTTTATAATAATAATAATTATATTATCTATAAATATTTTAAAAAAAAAAAAGTATTACATACTGATTTATTTCATCACCTTCAAATTAATCCCCTCCGGACACAATGCACTTATGCCAACTTTTTCCATTCCTCAATGCATGCCAAAAAGTCATCGACAGAGAAGGTCTTCAAAGCGCGCGGAGATTCACGTTGAATCTCTTCAATCGAATCAAAATGGTGTCCCCGGAGTGGTCTTTTGAGTTTAAGGAATAGCCAGAAGTCGCACGGTTCGAATACGGTGGTTGTGGAACTATATGGGTTTCATTTTTGGTGGAAAAGTCATCGACGTAATTAAAAAAAAAAAAAATACTTTGGGGGGCTTGATGGCCGAGTGGCTAGAACTCCGTGCCACAGGTTTCGGGTTCGAGTCCGGGCGGGGACATGAATGTTTGTAGTGGTTCGGAATCCACTTTAAACAGTAGGTTCCAATCTAACACGATCGTAGAGCGGTTTGGGAGCAGTGTTACTCTAGTCTGTAGCATATCTTCAAGCTACACGTAGTGCTAAATGAGTAACAGCGGTGCAGCCCCTTGCTTATGGCACAAAGAGTAACTGTCTCTGTATTGCCAGCTGCATTAGAATAACAACACATAAAATATTTGTCCAGTAAGATGACATCAATTAATCAGCATTGGACAAAATTTTAATGTGCTCACAATATTCTATACGACATGGTCTGGTTGAAATTTCAGCTGAAATTGTCCTGCATTTGTGCAACGTATGGTGAAACACTCGTGAAGTCTTCACGAGTGTTTTTTCCACTGTACATTAGCAATTCGGGACCTGAATGGCCGAGTGGCTAGCGCTCTGGCGCTCGTTACAGTGGATAGAACTCGAGTGGCTAGATGGCCGAGTGGCTAGAACTCCGTGCCACAGATTCAGGGTTCGAGTCCCGGAGGTGCCATGGATGTTTGTAGTTGTTCGGAATCCGCTTTAAACCGTAGGTTCCGATCCTAATGGGATCGTAGAGCGTTTCGGGGGCATTGTTACTCCGCGTCCGTGGCTTATCTTCAAGTTACACGCACCCCCTGGGTAATGTAAAGTGAGTAACGTCTGTGCAGCGCCTGCCTTAAGGCATTCAAAACCAAGCTGTCTAAGTGCTTGCCAGCTGCATTAGAAAAAAAAAAAAAAATAAACATTAGCATCTGGTATGGGACACTGCGTCGCATTAGTTGTTTTGCTTTTTTTCATGCTGTCACTGAATAAAGTAAACTCCGGTATTGCTCGTAATAGAGAAAAATCACATTAGTCGTTAATCAACCCTTGCTTATACTGAACGCGTTGGCGAGAATTCCACATCAACCCTTGAGGTGCTCGCCACTGATGCGTTAACCATTTATTTTAGATGGCTGGTCTCCCCAGTAGGCCTATCCGCCATCTGTCATTAAACCAAGCTTAATGGACCTGCCAACAAATTAAGATTAATGACAAGTTAAAAACTTACAGACAGTTTGACATTATTGAGGCATTTTGGCAGCGTTAGCCTCCATATACTTCTGTCTTAATGGTTAATTTGGAGGTAAATGATAAGAGAAATGGCTTTGCTCAGTAAAGTTAAAAAGAAAGTAAAGGAAAGTAAAGTAACAAACTTGCATGATGAAGTAGTGCTTAGGACAACTTGAGACATTTGTGGTTTAGAGCAGATCAACGGTACTTAGCATACTCCTATCTCTAAGCGCCTTTGACCCTTTCTAAACAGACCTTGTGCCGACGAATCTTTTCCATCTCTGAAGGTACTTTATATGCATGCATAATTCTGCAGTTGAAGAATTCTCGCTTTCGATCCGTATATTATTGATATCCATTGTTGGTGACTTGATGGAGTGCCTTGGTCGCGCAGTGAGCACACCTCCACTTGGTTGATTGACTCCACTTGGTTATTGATATCCCAGTTTGGGAATGATGTGGATGAAAACTCTGAAGAATGCTCTACGGTCATATATATTAGACCGGGACCTATGTTTAAAGTGGATTCTGAACCACTACAAACACTCATGGCACCACCGGGACTCGAACACAAAGCCTGTGGTTCCGAGTATATGTAAATAGCATAGAGTATGTTAAAAATAGACCCACGTGAAAATAGACAATTTTCTTCATTTTACTACGTGCAGAAGCAAATAACGTGCACTATAGCAAACAACGTGGTATCTTTGGTATCTCTTTGGCCTGCAAACTACAATCGTACTCTTCTCAAGTTGCAAACGCTACTCACGTCATGGTCAAACACTTCTCGCGGTACAGCAATCACTGCATTGATACCACAAGGCCTCTCGAATTGTCATTTTGCTCGTTTTTATTATTATTATTATTAAATTAATGAGCATTACTCAAATAAATATATATAAATATAAATATATATATCATTTATGATATATATAATATAAATATAAACGTATATACAACTTCCGTTCGCCATATATACCTTCCACACAACTTCATTTCTCGCCGACAGTGAGTATCAAATAGGTGATTATCGAATAATTATACTGTGATTATACAAATAAACGCACGGAGAGAATTCTAATAAATAACAATTAATTAAGACGCAGATCTGACGAGTTAAAGAAAATAATAAATAGTTACAGGAGTTCACGATCTGCACACATAACGGACAACTTTTTACAAATAGTATTGTTTTGAAGTATTTTTCTTTTTAATGCTTTTCATTTTAAATTTTTTTTTCTTTTATTATTAAGTATTCACTGCGTATCGTCTTCAGTGTGTTAATTATATAAAAGATACGTCAATTATTTAACTTAATCAAAAAAAAAAAAAAAATTTCAATTGGGAGTTTAAAAATTCGAATTTGGACATAAAAATCTAAAGTAATTGTTGATTACATATTTTTCTACAAATTTATCTGGATTTTTGCTGATCAGATAATATTTTAAAAATAGTATCTTTACAATTATCTTGATAGCGCATCGTTATATAAAAAATACAGTAGTATCCACAGACTAAGGTTTCAGGACTCTAAAATCGAAGAGAATTCCAATGAACTTCAGGAAACATAGAAACGAAATTTGTTATATGAGCATTGAATTCTGTAGGCGAACGCCCAAACGAATCAAAGAATTCCAATTTTCTACTTTTTAAAAATATAATAGCTAGCCAATGCTCTCCGTAAGAATCGGATTCTTCTGTATTTACAATTAACGCACCTATTTCACCTATCTGATCTAACGACGGAATCCTGTCGGCAGCGAAAGCCCCTAAATATAAGTTACCACAATTGTTATAAAAATTGCTGAAAAAGGAATTAATATAACAATTGGACAGTGCAGTCATATCGAGGGGAATGTGGCTTCAGTTTTCGGATTTATTACGAAGCAGTTTATATTTCTAGTGGTAGATTGCATTAAAAATATTCTATTTAAAATAGTCATATTAAAATAATAAAACTAATAAAAATGCTTTCAGTTTGACAAACTTAATGATATTTTTGATCTTTTTTTCTTAATTTTACCAATGTTTAGGCCTGTTGATAATTAATTTTCGAATCATCTTTTTCTATGATATAAAAAAAAATAATAAACAGTTAATAAATACTGTTTTCATACTGAAACTTAACCGATCCATATCTCTTAAAAGCATCTTATTCCTTAAAGCTTCCCTATTTGTTGACAGAGACTTTTTTTCTGTTTGAATTGCTATGAAGTGCTAATTGCTAAAAAGCTTTTTAATCTACTCTAGAGGGTATTTCTGTTCACTGACACACAATAGTAATTTTTTGCATAGTGGCGCTGTAGTCAATTCTTAATAAATATATTATGAAGAATGGAAATTTTAGATTAATTATTATTAATCTATTGATATTGTAGTAGATTTTAAAATAAATAATGATTGGAACTGCATCTTTTAGTGATAATTTTAGATATAATTTTAAAAATGATTTGGAATTGGTTTGGTTTGGTGTGTCGCTCTACGGTCATTTTCTGTCTCACGAGGGCTTAACAGACCGGGACCTACAGTTTAGAGTGGATTCCGAACCACTACACACATCCATGGCACCGGCGGGACTCGAACCCGAAACCTGTGGTACCAAGCGCCATGATTTGGATAATTATGATATTCAATAGAACGACCTCTTAGCGTCATCTATGTTATCCTGATAAAGGACGTTGCTCTTAATAAGGTTTTAGAAAAAAATTTTGTACTTCTTTTAAGACTACATTATTTAAGATAGTTTTCTGATGCATTGTTTACACTCATAAAACACACTGATTTTACAACTGAGTAGCAAAAATTCTAATTTTGCATATAAATTTAAACTTTTGACTTGTATTCTGTTTTGACTTGTAAGTTTTTAAAATTAACAATACTGTGATTTGTGTGTGGAATATTATGTTACAAAAAATATATAGATATATTAACGGAATTTTTTTTTTTTTTTTCGTTTGGGACAACTCCGAGATTAGAAATTCTTCTGACAGGTTGGTTTCCAAAATTTTACTGTAGGATATTTAAATTGAACTAATGAGTCGTTAACACTAATTATCTACACACTAACTACATGTTATTTAAAATAAACCTCAGAAGGAAATTTGGCTCAACATTAGAAGACGTTTTTAATATTTACTATTTTTGATTACAAATAATAAGCACTGTTTTTCATAGTGAAACATAACCTATCCATATCTGTTAAAAACATCTTACTCCTTACAGCTTCTCTATTTGTTGACAAAGACTGTTTTTCTGTTTGAATTGCTATTTTAATAATATACATATAAGTTTAATAAAATATATATATATATAAATACATATAATAATATATAATTAAGATTTGCTATGTAAAGTAGGCGAAAATGTGCTTAGTTTTTTAATATACTCTAGAGGGCGTTTCTGTTCACTTGCACACAAGTCAATTTTTTGCTTAGTAGCGCTGTAATCAATTTTTCAAGATGGCGCTGTACTCAATCAATTCAATAATATTTATTTTTTTCATAATAAATATACTATGACATCATATTAAATTTTATGTTATTAGTTATTTTATTTAAGAATTGATTCGATCCAAGTATACATTTAAAGAAATTGTAAATTAGAAGAATTTCTCCTTATTTTCGATTCAGTGTTTTAGTGTTTTTAGAATAGTGTAATTCTAATTTTGGTAACAATTTGGGTGCTTACGTATTAACGATACCTTGGCGACAGACTTGGCGGTTTTAAGTGTCGACAATCTAACAGCCTAATATAAAACTGAATAATAAAAACCGCCAAATCTGTAGCTGTGGTTGGCGTGTGTGCTCTTTATTGCCGCAACTGTCACCAAGGTATCGTTAATACGTAAGTACCACAATTTGAATGCAGGCACTTCTTGATCTTGAGGTCCTAGGCTGCAGCCTAATTAGCCTATAGGAAAATCCGGCCCTGGTCACGACATAAACATTCTTATCTCTGCAAACACTTCTATTTTATGTGGTGACTTCAATGTCATTACACTTCGCGGGATTGTAATAAGAATAACGGTACAGGCATCTTTCTTGAAAGTTTTACAAATCTTTTATCTTGATATTTCTTGCTCCTATTATCCTTACTCGTTTTGAACAAAATTTATCCTCTATTATAGACCTGGTTTTAACTAACAATTTTCATTGTGATTTCGAAATTAACTCTATTGCTAAACTCTCTTCTAACTATGATCCGGTTATTGTTAAATTTGATATTCCCTTTCACTCCATAGCTATTCCATAACAGTGTAAAGTGGCTACAAACATGACTGCTTTTAATTCTTATCTTGATAACAATATAATTTGTCTTCCTTCAATGTGCATTTCTTCTCAGGAACTTGGTTTTGAAGTTACTTCTCTCACTAACCATATTATAAACTCTTATCACGCATCTTCTAAAACCTTTTCTAAAAAAAAAAAAAAGAAATTATCTCCCTCTTTTATTAAATCACTTTTCATTAATAGAAATAAAGCCAAGAAAAACTGCAAATTCATAGAGATCCTGAAAGTAAGCATCATTATAACTCTGCCCAGACTGTCCTCCATTGACAAATTTAAACTTTTAAGCAATATTCCTGAGAAAATCATCTCCGTACTCTTAACATTAACAAATAATTTCCTCCTTTCTGGAGATATTTCGGTATCGCCTCGTTAATGTTTTTTTCCTTTTATTGCATTTTGTTATTGGATTTATCATCAGTGCTTATTCCTTTTATTTTTTGTTACTTTTGTTTATGGGATGATTTTATTTTATTTTTTTATTCTCTTTATATTTTACTCTTCTATTGTAACTCTATTGTTTCTTAATTGTAATGTTTTTGTTCTCTGATGTTAGAACTTTTATTCCTTTTCTGATTTATTTAATTTTTTCTAACAATTGGCAAAGGGCTCGACCACAAGTCACTGCTCACCATTCGCCAAGTGGAGATGTGGTCGTTGCGCGACCAAGGCACTCCATCAAGTCACCAATAATAAATCATCTCCATACTTTAAATCATGCTGATGACTCCATCTGGAGGACTGTTAAGGCACTAAAACGTAAATCTACTAATATTAATATTCTTATTACTGATCAAATCTTTTCTCCCATCATTTCAAATTATTTTCAAGCTGAAGCTATTGCTAACAGACTTAAAAATCAATTTATTGAAAATGAGGCTTCTTGTACATCTACAAATCTTCTTTTTGATAATACAATCAGTGATTTTTAATAGACATCAAACTTCTAAAGTCGTTCAGCGTTCAGCGGCAAGAGCTCTGGCTTTTCGTACCACAGACTTCAGATTCAAATCCTGGCGGTAGCAGGGATGTTTGTTAGTGGTTCAGAATCCACGTTAAACTGTAGGCCCCTGTATAATTAGCCTAAAGTGTGCACAAAACAAACCAAACCAATCTAAAGTCGTTCGTAGTTACTCTCTATTGTGTTATTCTGTCGGCTCTGTTATCCTCTACTGTTATTAATCACATTTCTACTCTAAAAATTAATAAGATTCCTGGTATAGACAACACTACTACAAAACTTTTCCTTTTTATAGTTATCTTAAAAATTTGTGACTTCATTGATTCTATCTTTTGACTTTCCTATTATCCTGCCTCCTGGAAAACTGCAAGAATTATTCCTACACTTAAACCTGGCTAAGATCCTACCAAGGCCAATAGCTGTCAGCTAGTTTCCTTACTCTCATTTTTTAGCAAATTGAGGAAAATTTTATTATTAATTACCTTACAAAATATGTGAAAAATAAACAAATTTGTGATTCCTCAACAATTCGGATTTTCTGAAATACTCTCTACTACTCATCAACTTTTAAATTTAATAGAGATTGTTTTTCAGATTTTTCTAATTAAATTTGACACTTCTTATAGTTTCCTTCGTTTATTATCAAAACTATTCACTCCTATCTTACTAACAGAAAATTTGTTATGGTTAATATAGCTGACTCTAAGTTAGAGATATTAAAGCAGTGATCTCTTTTAGAGCCCATTCTTTATAAATAATATTCCAAAATTTCCAGATGTCAAAATTAGTCTCTATTATGACGATACTGCAATCTTTTGCCAAAATAAAAATTCTTATTATAACACTAATTTACTGCGAAATTATATCTTTTTCGTGAAAATCGGCTTACAAAATGGAAGATTGCTCTGCACAATGACAAATCTGGAGCTATTCTCTTTACGTGTAAGCGTAATATTAGTTATCCTAACATCACCATTTTTAATAACAACTATCAGCTGGTCTTCGCAAATTAAATAATTTTGTGTTACCCTTGATAAATTCCTCACATATCGTATGCATATTAACAACCTAAGAAAAAAATATTAATTCTTCTGCTCGTATTTTTTACTTGCTCATTTGTCGAAAATCCAATCTCTCTCTATCACGGATAAAATACTCATCTACATTTATTACATGCGTCCCGTTATCATATACTGGTTTGGGGCTCTACAGCCAAATTTAAATAGGAAATTTTTCAGACAGGAAAATAAATTTCTTCGAATGATGACAAATTCTCCTTGGTACTTCATAAATGAGGTATTAGAAACTCTCTTGACCTTCTTAGTATTAGACAATTCCTCTCTAATGCTAAAGAGCTTTTATGATTCGATCCCTCCCAATTTTAATTAACAACAGCAGGACAAAATATATATTCTGCAAAGCAGAATTCAAATTTTACGCGAAGAACTTATCAGTTTCTGCTCTTTTAAATTGGGAACCACTCAGATCAAGTTCCATCCATTTCCAGTGCGATCATCAATAGCTGCGGACACCTTAGAGATACTCATAATCAGCCAACTTCACAGCTCAGGAAGAAACCCCAGATCACATCGTCGTGGTTGGGTTTTCTGTGAGGTTCGGTGAGTGAACCACTAATCATACTATAGAAACTATCCTATGAAGTATGATATTAAAGCACCATGTCGCGCGTCACGTCTTTACAGGATATAGGAGTGCCCTGACCCCAAAGGGCCTAAAACTCCTATCTGCATCTGAGAAACATTGATGATGGAAAAAACATTGATAGTTAAAAGGAGGTGAGGTTATTTAAGAGCAATGTCCCATGTTAAAATATATATTAAAAATACAAACAAAGAAAAAATTATTAAAATAGCTAATAACAAAGAGAAAAATAAAATAAAAATTAATAAAATTAACAGAACAATTAAAGAATCCAAAATTTAAAAAGAAAAAAAGGAATCTACAGTAGGATGGGATTTTCGTTGCTAGGAATGAAGACTAAAAGCACAGAGGTCAGGGTTGAACCTGCACAGCCTTTCGATTGTGCGGAACTACACTCTTGACGACAACTGAGCCAGTTCGTCTAGGAGCTTTTGCAAGTTGTGAAGAACAGCCCTTGGGCGTTTAGCATTTACCGGAAGATGAAAATCGTATCTCGGAAGATTACGAATTTCATCATTCGGGATGTGTTCAAGATTTGCATGAAATTTTTCTGCAAGCTTGAGCATGAATTTTTGAATAGAGTGGAGGGGCTGGCTAGCATATGTGATGATGGGACGCAAATAATACATGTAAATAATTAGTTTATTATCTAAGGATAAAAGGGATTTTCTATTAATCAATGGATAAATCATGCATATAGAAATATTATATTTACGTTTAATGTGGTTAATATGATTAGAATATGTTAGCTTACTATCAAGGTATACTCCTAAGTATTTAGTATTGTTAATCCAGTTAATTCGTTGGTTAAATAAGAAAACATTAGGCGGAGAAATTTTGCGTCTCGTGAAGAGTACAGCTTGTGTTTTCTCTACATTTATTTTAATTTTCCAGCGAGTAAGCCAAGCTTCAAGTTGCTTGAGATATTGATTTAATTTAATAGTGAGATCCTGAAGATGGTTAGAAGAGACAGCGATTGCTGTGTCATCTGCATATAAACTGAGGTGTACGTTGTTAGTAATAGGAATATCATTTATGTAAAGGTTAAACAGAAACGGACCAATTAGGGATCCCTGGGGCACGCCTGCGCTGATACTCCTCTGAGAGGAGAAATAGTTATTGATTTTAACAGAGAAAGATCTATAATTGAGATAGGATTGGATTAAGAGAATAATGTAGAATGGAAATTTGTAAGCGTGTAATTTGTGAAGTAGACCATCTACCCAGACCCTGTCGAATGCTTTTGCAACATCAAGGAAAACGACTCCTGTTAGCATTTTATTAGATAGACCTTCAGAGATCAATTCCGTTAATCGTAGTAATTGATGAGTGGTGGAAAGTTGAGGGGTGAACCCGAACTGATGAGGAATCATGATAGAATATTTAGTCAAATGAGCTTTGATTTTTTTAGAATGATAAATTCGGTTAATTTACTTAGAGTGGATAGGAGAGAAAAGGGGCGGTAACTAGAGGGATCTTTTCCTGGCTTAAGAATGGGAAGCACTATGGCATTTTTCCAGATAGTAGGGAAATAAGTAAGATTAAAGATTACATCAATTAATTTAGCTATTCTAGAAATAAAATTTAAAGGGAGGATTTTTAGCATTTTATTAGTAATATTATCAGACCCGAGGGCTTTATTAATTTTAAGATTGGAGTTATAATCATAAATATAATCAACTTTAGTATTAGTAATTTTGCGGAGATTTGGAAGAGAATTTAATTTACGAATTGAATTTTCAACAGTAATGTTAGTAAGATGATTAGAAAGATTATTTGGCTGGAATTAACTCTGAAGACTATCCGCGATAATTTCAACTTTAATTTCGTCCTTTGTAACAGGAGACGAATTCGGCGAGTTAAGCGCGGTTATATTATGCTTTTTACCCTTTAATTGTTTTATAGCTTGCCAGATAGAGCCATCAGCAACGTCCAGTGTCTGAAGACGATTGGTCCAGGTGCTTTGGGTGAACGCGTAAACAGCTTTACGAAGCTTGGCTTGTGCCCCATTGTAGATGGTTTTAGTGGAGTGATCGCGATAGAATTTTTACGTGCTCTGTTTCTTTCTCTAGAGAGTGTTTTTAATATGTGGAGGAATGAAATTTATATTGTTCTTTTTAATTGGGTTAGAAGAGTTAGTGTATGCTTTATGCTTTAGTTCGGTAATTCTATTAACTTCGGCATCAATGGTTAGTGTAGAATCTAAATCAAGATTTTCAGGGGGAGAATTAGCAAGCAGGTTATGAAATTTAGACCAATTAGTAGAGATATTTCTCACAAGATTTAAGGGTTGATAGGTAATGGAAAAATTTACAATAACAGGGTTATGATCGGAAGATAATTCAGATAGAGATTCAATTGTGAAGGGGACATGAAAGTTATTTAGAAGAGTTAGGTCGATAGTTGAGGAAGAGGAGGAGTTAGTAATCCTAGCGGGAGTGGGCGGAGCAAAAATTTCTGCACCAGATTGTAAAGCAAAATTGACAATTGCATTGCCGGTGCTATCATCCCGTTTGCATCGCCAGGATGTGTGATGAGCATTGAAATCACCACAGAGTATGGAAGAATTGTTAATATTAAGAATGCTATTGAGATCATTAATTAAATTAGTGGGCTTAATTTGACAGGATGTAAACAAAGACCATAAATTCATTTTCATAATTTTCAATTTCATTTAACTATAACATGAGTATGCTTAATTCAATATTGTTGTAAGTAAGATTTTGAATAATTTAGTTTATTGTTTGATAAATTCACCTCAAGTGTAATAAACCAACAATATTAAGTGGAAAATATTTCCTCCGGGCGCTACACATTAGTTGGGTCATACTTAGCCATTGTTTCGAGCCAAACTATTTCAATAGCATAATTTAAAAATGTAAATTTATCAAATTGTTAATTGCCGTTACATTCTTTTTCAAAATGCATAATTGATTTAATGGCCCGAGAAGTGAAATTTGCATAAATTAAAATATTTTGTATTCATAAATCATCTAAGCTGAATTGATTATTTTTATCAGCAAATACAGTATATAGTAAATTTATACAGTAAATATGTTATGTATCAGCAAATACAGTAAATTTATACAGCAAACAGTTATCTTTAAGAACACTAAAATAATGCATATTATTTTAGTTGGTGTCAACTAGGCCTTAGATAAGTCTCCAAGCTTCATTGCTTTCAATTCATTAAAAAAAGTTGTGTTAAGTTCTTTTTTTAATATTGTGGATGATTTTAAGCAATTAATTACTGCTCCTGTTTATTTCATGGCCGAGACAGTTCGTAGAAACAACTGGAGAAATATAAGTATCAGAAAAAAAGAAAAACATGTGTCGAATATTTGAGTTACCACTATTTTTTTAACATATAGAATTTCTCATATATATACAAAGTGTCGTAGACATAAAAATGTACTCGCTTCGGCAGTACATATACTAAAATTGGAACGATACAGAGAAGATTAGCATGGCCCCTGCGCAAGGATGACACGCAAAATCGTGAAGCGTTCCACATTTTTTAACTTTAATACAGTCACAACTGAATTAGCAAATTAAAAATTTCTTAACACTCTCTCATAATGACGAGAAACAACCTATGTTTACTTGTTATATATTCAAATAATCTACAGATATTTTAGAGTAAATTGTTAAAATCCATTAGAAGAATAAATTTCAATAATAAGAAAATTAAATAAGAAAAAGAATTATGTAATAATTTTGGAAGCACAATCAATCCGTATAGCTATCTATCTGTATATTAATGAACGTAATCTTCATACATACAACTACTGCTTTTATTTAGTATTTGAAGTGAAATACTAAATTCAAATACAACCTTTTTAACGTTGAAATAGATACCACAGGGCCTGAATAACCGAGCGGCTATCGTTCTGGCCCACAGGTTTTCAGGTTCGAGTCCCGGCGGTGAAATGGATGTTTGTAGGGTTCGGAATCCATTTTAAATTGTAGGTCCCGGTCTAATATGGCTGTTGATTAATATTAATACAAAAATTTAAAAACAGGAGGAGAATAGGAACATATACGAATATATTCAAAAGGAAAAAATAGGAAATTATAATTAATACATTGAAAAGATAACTTTGAGCTGACAACAAGTGAGCTTGCTGTATGATACTTCAGAAAAAGAAGATAAGGGAGAGAACACTAAATGAAGATATTGAGAACAATTCTAGGAAGTTTTCTAGTTTCAAATAGGTAATGTTATAAGTGGGGAAGATATAAGGGTCTAGTGATTATAGCATGTAAAAAATAAAATGAGAGAATTATTAACTTTTCATTTAGTATTACAAATTTTAATTTTTGCAAATTTTAATATTAACATCCAAGTTTGACTTGCAGTCCAATGAAATAGAGTCGAATTGGTTGAAATTTGAATATATAATAGAATCATCAATATTTTCAGCATCAGAAACTTGTATTTTATTAGAATTAGAAAATGAAGTTCTTTTACATTTCGTGAAGATTGAAAAAATTGTATTTGAGTATTAATTTTTTAAAATTTTATTTAAATTTTAATTTTTATTCCCGTAGAACCTGTGAATGAACATCATGTAAAACATAGTTTTTCTTCTTTATAATTCTTGCATTCCAGCTACCAATGTGTTCACTATGCTGTTAATTATCAATTCTTCAAATTTGGATTTTCTATCATATTTTAATATATAATTCTCTGCATTCTTCTTTCTTACATTTATTACTTAAAGGTTTGTTTTAGCTCACTGTGAAATCATAAGAAATTTCTACAATATTACCATCCATAGTACTTAAATATTCAACAATTTGTATGTATTTTTGTATTAATGGATAGTGTATGAATTTTATGAATATTTTTCATAAACAATTGGCATCTTTACAATTACATCTATATAGATGATATATTGACCACAAAAAAAGGTATAGATGTTATTGCTTTACATTTATTGTAACAATAATCTAACAGGTCAAGAATTTTATTGAGGTAATTCTCTAAGAATTTATAATTATTGAGGCTATCAGTTGCTAGTTTAATTCCTTTGTCCTGGCTTACTTTTATTTTTAAGCATAGGAGAATTATTTTTAAGAGCAAAATTAATATTTACAATAAGCATATGTTTTTAAAATCTGTCTGTCTCTCTGTTTAAAGATTTTTTTTTCTTTCAAATTATTAATGTTTATTGTATTTACCTCAAAGTAAATGGATTTTAACTTTGATTACGTGGAAAATTTCACAATTATCTTTAAATCTCAGTAAAACCATGTATAAATTGACTAAGGAACAGTCTTCCAAAAAGTTACCAGAGGTTTAGTGATTTTCTATATAATATTAAATAAAATTTTGAGTTTTTAGTTGAAGGCCAATTTATAAAAATTCTTGAATCATAAAGTTTCAAATTTGAGTGATATTTTTTTCATTTAAAATTATGTATGTATATGTATCATGTAAATTTCTTTAGATCTTGCATGGAAGACATGTTATTTATAGAATAAATAATTGACATACATTAGTACCAAATAAAGTATTGAATGCTACATAGCAGGCGTGAGTCTCTGATCATTCATAACTTTATACACTAATGAAATGGGCTACAGATCATTCTGGCTTAATTGCGTATTGAAAGAAGGTAAAAAGCGATAATGATTAGTACTGAGTACTTAAGTATGCAAGATGTTTTATAGAATAGCACATCAACATATTTATTTGAGTTTGGTTTAATTTGCCACGAGCAAAAGATTTCTCGTATTTGATAATATATTTGTGTCAATTCTTCTTTTTTGTTTTGAAAGTAAACTAGATGAATTCTTTTAGAATGGTTATGTAGCAGTCAGCAATACGTAACT